>JAUZSV010063986.1:0-14818 GCA_034780495.1 Parotocinclus cesarpintoi
CCCCCCCCCCCCCCCCCCCCCCCCCCCACACAGCCCAACATCAGTAGGAAGGGGGATTTGCATTTAGGCAAAGAGAGCTTTCATCCACTACTTTTCTTCTATCAAACCCAAGTCTTGTCCATCTATGGTGGGCTAAGAAGGGGTGGGGTACAGAGGATGGGATACTGTCACTTAGTGCTCCTTTTCTATGGAGGAGTGTGTGTTTATAGGGTTGGCCTGAGAGAAATTGCAAGCGGTGCATGAAAGAACAGGACAAGCATGTTGAGGACTCAGCGGCTGAGGCCATGCCCTCGTTAAATGAGGTCAAGGAGTGAAGAGGGGAGAGGGTCAGCCAGGCCATTGCTCAGGGTCAGAGACAGTTAAGGGAGAGATCTTATCCATCTTCATCGGGGAAAAGCCAATAAAGTCTCTTTAAAAAGAGGCCCTCTGTAAGACTATCACCAAGGTAAAGTCTCATTTCAGTCACACTACTTCTGAAAAGAACAAGAAATATTTCAGTGTAGTCTCTGTGGGTTGAGTGGACGCCACTTAAATGTATCACACATGTTATGCCAACTATAAAGGGATAATGCTGCATCAATCAAAGCCAAATCAGCCAAAGCTGTGTGGTTAAAAAGAGGCAATGCAATTTGTCTGTAAGATTCATATAGCTACTTGGTTCACAGAATGAAAACCAAACTCTGTTTTACGCTATTTTTTAGTTATATAGAGCAAAACAAATATTAAAAATAAAACTCTAAAACTTAATTTATGCAGGTTGATTAATTGATCAGAGTTAACATAAGCATGACAAAATAAGGCCACTCACTTCGTACTAATGTGACCTACTGCTTTGGACTATTTTTAGAGAAGTAGGTTATTTGGCCCAGGAGGACCTGAGAAATGGATAGAGAGAAAATAAGAATACACATGGAACACTTTCACTAAGGTCAACCACAGAGCTGAAACGATTGTATATATCCAATTTTCATGGAATGTGGCACAAAGCGACTTTTAACATGTAAAAGTTCTTTAAAGAAATGATTTCCACATTAATGCAACTTTAACTAAATGTCACAGTCTGTTTTGAGGACAGAATGTAGAAGGCTAAAAGCAAAGACAAAGACACCATATCAGCAGCATATTATTATAAATGTATGGTGTCGACTAAAATATTTGGCGTGTTTATTTGCACTATGACTTTCTATAAATCTGGAGACAGAAAGTGAAAAGCTGTTTGAGAATGATGTGATCAAAAGCTGGGCGACATGACAAATGCACCATATGAGCATACTTATGGGCAGACCACACATAAGCTTGGTTGATCTGCCTTAAGTGCACTAAACACAAATATCATTTTAGATTTATGGAGTGCTTTGTCCAAATCCCAACATGGGACCTAATCACGAACTTAGTAATATTATTAATCCAAAAGCAAGTGAATGATTGTCAAAAAGAAGACTTATGGACAATAAGCAGCAGACAAACCAGGATAAAGCCAAGATTTCATACAAAAATGGAATGACCCTGTTGTCCCTGGCACTGTTCTGAAGGCACCCACTGGCACTTAATTGCCCAGGATTATGCATTAAAGCAACGATCGATGATGAAACAATGTAATATACAGATATATCATAAGTAATAACTATACCAATATAATATGCAGCTGTAAGATACATTAGACTCCATCTCTAGTATTCAACAGTTGCCCTGTAATAAACGAAGCTCAGGTATGAGAGGATGAGGTCCTGCTGCGAGTGTGTGTGAGAGCTGTAATTAGGGTAGAGATAGTGGAAAGAAGGGCAGGAAGGACTTGTGGGCAAGCTGCCCAGCATTTCAACCATCTGTGAACACGAGTGCATCTGTCACTGGGTTCTAATTATCAGCAATAAGAAGGAGCAGGGGGAGAGAAATCTAAGATTGACACTTATCACAAAGCTATACTATAAGGATCTGCTCCTGACAATTTTGTGCATCTTTTTAAGCAGTTATTAGAGTACAAATGGTGTTGCACATTAAGTTAGATACTGTGTATAACCAATTTGTTTGAAAAATAAACTGGTAACATCAAGAGATAGAAAATCATCAACAGATGCACTCGAAACAGAAATACACACAAGTCAGACTGAAAGTCTCTAATCTCTCAAAATTTATTTTTGGGGCGGGTAATCTGTAGCCATAGTAAATAAATAAACATGACTAACGGCCTATGAATACACAGCCTTCACATACACTTACATTGAAAGTCTGGAGCGTTCAAGTATAAAAAATGTGCAAAGCACATACTCTCATGATTCCGTGATTTTGCTAGATAAATGACAATACTGAGCACTGAACCAGTATTACTGAACCAACTATTACTCAATCAACTGTTTATGTACAGTAATTTCACTAAATGTGGTCTTTAAATGTCCACCGGCTCTCTCGTGACCCTGACTAGGATAAGCTGATAAAACAATGAATGAATGAATGAATGATCAAATCTCACCGATATCCACCAATTCCCTGATAATCCACTGATTGGAAATATTCAGATGAGAAAGGGTGAGGTAAGAGTTCTAACTGCACTACAGTGTAATCAGTGGTAATTAATATACATAAATAGATGCTTTAGGGCACTATGAGAAGGAAAATACAGACAACTGAAGTGCAAGAAGAGAGACTGACATTAAAAAGACCAAACCTAAAAAGAAGTGAAGATTCTGGGGATATGTTTCCATCCAACTGTTTTTCAAATGTTAAATGGAAGTTGGCAAAGGAACTGGATTATGTGCGTCCATCAACTACTGCTCTAGAAATATTTCTGGAGAGGGACCAGTAACCTCACATGATTAAAACTGCATTAACTAAATGCAGTTTGTCACGGAGAGAGTGGAATGCGCAACTACGTCATCATGTATTTGAAAAAAATCTTTAAACGTTTTTGCATATATCACTGTATTTACATCATTCCATTTTTAGGCAGAGGTTTTAAATTCTCAGAAGGCTTGATGATGGAAATGCCATAGAGATCATCTGGGAGTTCAGGGAAAGCTGAGAGCAACATGAGCAAAAAGCCAAGAGCAATGTGAAGAATAACAGTGTTGGTAGTGAGAGGGGCTCCTCAGGACATGTTGGAGAGCTGGGCACGTGTGACAAACACTGATGGATTCAAGATACTGGTGTAAGATGTTTAAAATTAAACAAGAGCCAGGGCATTGACAGGGTGCTGTTCCACACTATGATGAAGGGGGTAAGTGAAAGCAAGAATATGTGTATGAGAGAGCGCACAAGAGAGAAAGAGAACATGTGTGTGTGCTAGAGAGAAAGCAGGAAAAAGAGGAGTGATGGGGAAGGTTGGTTGGCAGTGAGATCAGGTCTGATGGAAACCAGATGATGAGGGGGAGAAATGAGAGAAACAGAGCTGTGCTTGAGACAAAAGAAAAACACAGCACTATTTTAACCGAACATGGACCCAAGTCTCTCATTCACTCTGTCTTCATTCACACCACTTTACAACGCTACAAACTTTTAAGCGTTTACACCAGTCTAACAGGCTATACAGAAAAATAACAAACCACTTAGTCAAGCAAATGGCAGAGACATTACGCACAATCTGGGGGGTGAAGGGTAATAATCTCACCCATCTGCTATGGATTGATTTCAAATTATGGGGATTTTTTTTTTTTTTTTAATGAACCTATGTTTTTCTAAATGTTTTTTTAAATTATTTTTAATTTGAATTATTATTGATTATTTGAATTATTGTTAGATAGATTATAACATACCTAGTCTAGTACTCTAAGATATATTCATTTTACATAAATTCATCGGAAGTTGACCTAATAATAAAATAAGGAGTTTAATCTACAGTCTATATCAGTCTATATTCCTAGTTTAAACAGGCTTAAATTGCTTACATTAACCTACAGTTTGGCAAAAACATCAATACAAAGCTTATTTTAAATCAAATGTTATGGTTAGTGTCATGACCAGGGCATTCCCAAATCCATTTCCCACTGCTCATCAGTCCTGCCACATAACTTCCTATATCACACACTCCTGATTTCCTCATTTAGCACGAGCGACTTCAGGAGAGTATTATACTGCATATCGCTTGCACAAAAGAAAAAACAAATCTAACTTCAGAGTACGGTTTCTCATGAATGTGTATTATCAAATTCCCATTGTAAAGTCGAAAAATAATTCCAATCATTCCACACCATCATAAAACTGGGATTACCTGTACCGGACAAGCAAGCCTTTATGCTTTTGAGTTCGAGAGTTCCTGGTCCTATTGTATTCCCGGTTCTAACTGAGGATCAGTTATTGTCTATGTTGAGTTGGTATGTTCTTCACACTAACAAATGGGTATTATCCATTCAGTTCCTCCTACTCCTTCCCACGTTCCAGGACTCTCTCTCCTCTAAAGTGCACCAATTTTAAGTGAGTGTGAATGAATGTGTTAAATGTACGATTCCCTTTGAGGGACTGTAGTCCTGCTTTACTCCAAGCATTCTCAGGATAAGCTATGAACCTACCATAGCCCTGAACAGTATAAATAAATAAATACAAGAATACATGAATGACTGAATGTTAGTAAAGTCAAAACAGTAGCAGAACACAAAAGCATTTAGCTACCTCTTATAGTTCTGTTGTTGCTCTTTATTGACTGATCCCCAAGCTTAGAGCCCACACTGTGCTGTCATGAAAGCATGATGCACATCTGTCAACATATGTAGGCAGACGGATTCTAGTCTCATAGCAGCTCAACTTCAAACATGGATCAGAGTGCAACTTCTTCAACCGTGGCCTGACTGTAACAGGAGATCTTCCATTAATGCTGCACTTCTCCACCTGGGAAAGCAGAGCCTAGGCCTTCTGGTGTGTGGCTTAGTATGGCAGTCTGGATCTGAAGATCAAAGCCTGCTGTTCTAGGAATGATTCTCACTCTCTTTCACTGGGTGAAGAGATGAACCTCTCTAAGCTCACACGCACAACCCCAAGCACAGTTCAGTTGATGTCCTTCTATCTGCCCTTCTTCCATATGTCATATGTGTAGATAGGCAAATCTTTACAAGTAACATATGGCAGAATGAGAAAGAAACAGAACATAATTCAACAGCATACATAAAAAATACAATGCTAATTATTGCAATACGACACAGTCAAAATGTTTCTCCGTAGAATCCAGATTCATAAGGTAAGCACAAGAGCACTCACTTCCAACAGAAACAACACAACAGGAATAAGCTGTTGAGCTGTGAAAAGGGAGAAAATAAAAACTCAAAGCAATTCAAAACAGCTACTTTAAATGTATCACAATATAATTCAGTGATTGTACTTAAACCATTAAACCGTGTGGTCCCTTCTGACTAGTTGGTGCAACTGCTATTTGACTCTTAGAGGACAAAGCATATAAACTTCAAAAGTGAAGAATTCCTTATGGACACAACAAAATGATATACAGGGTCTGGAAGAGTGATGTTGAATGCCTGATGCATGAGAGTCTCCATGCTCTCACTTCACTGCAGCTGTTCTGAAATAGACAGGGCAGTACAGCTGGTTAGGCCTACATTAGCTTCTCACGGATCCTCATTTTACAACAGATGATCGCACTTGAGTCATTAAAATCGACACAACTGAAAACAGCACTGGCTGTTAAACACAAATGTTTAAATATAATCCATGAACATTAATGTGGGATAGACACAACACTCCCTTCCCAACATTATACGCTTGGGTGTTAAAATCATGACCTGAATTACTTTGGAACTGCTGCCATCACAACCCGACTACACTTGTTCTTGCTAAATCCGATCTAGAATTCACACAGCTAACATTAATGTAAATGCTATCATGCAGAGCCAAAGACTTTAATTTGTATTTCTCTATTATCTATATCTACTGGGACTGTGGTAGCATAGCGGTTAAGGTACTGGCCTTTGGATCAGAAGGTCCAGGGTTCAAATCCCACCTATGCCGAGCTTTTTTTTTTTTTTTTAATCCCCATAATTGCTTGGATTGTAAGACTATATTAATTGTAATTATACCGTAAATATAAATGTATTAGTTTTATGTACCATGTGAGCCAAGAGGTGTAGCCAAGCTGTGATTCCAATAATATTCAACTCTTATTTAACCACTCCTTTTAACAAATAGGTCAGATGCTCATGCACACCCAAACCTCTTATAATATAGCAGGCTAAATATGTTAAATGTGGTTAGGTAACAACAAGATTTGCATTACAGTTATGTTCCAGAAGAGGATTTGCAGTAATTCATTAAGTCAGTTATAGTAATTAGCAGCAATATAAGGGTGTACTCATGCTAGGCAATCTGTACCATGAATTTGACCCCAAACTGCAGTTGGTTTGACTAGCATGATCATTCCATATCATGTCCAGGCATGGTACACTGAACTCTGTTCAGGCACGCTTGAAAACTGTGGTTGGACTCAGGCATTACTTGTATTGTGATCACTAAGCATGTCCGAACACAAAATCCATCATCAGCTGCCTCCGTAAAAATTACTTATATATGCATACATCTATTATAAGGCATATGAGAGGGCTGTGTAGTGAAGTCCACTGTGCTGCGCAAGTGCACATTTCTCTACTACAAAAAGTAAGCATGCTCGGGCGCTGTATGTTTAAGTGCAGTGTGAGCACAGGTTAGCGGTTTACTGGGGAGGAGGGACAATTGTGCTTACACAATACAAAGCAACTGGCATAATGTGAGTACACTTTAATAATTAACGGGCTTGAGAGTTAAAAAAAACTCAAGGTTATCTTAGTAAATGTGCATACACTCAATTATACACAAATACATGCAAGACACACACAAACACACCTTTGGGCAATAGGATCTTAACATCATGTCAAAACAAGCATTTAACAAGATACCAATCTGCAGGGGAGGCAGCCATGGACCATGGCAGGATGACAAGATTTCATTCAGTGCTGTTTTTTTTTGCTCTGTGCAAGCCACTAAGTACAGGTGTGGGCCTAGAAGAAGAGCTGAATCTGGGGGAGCAGACTTTTAGGGTTATCAACCCTTACCCACATTTATTGTGCGGTAAGATGTTGTCAACCAATTAACGTAATGTTCCTGTTTTAAAAAATGCTTGCAGCTGTACACGCTTAGCTAACAAGCTTATTAAAATCAATTTGGACTGCGGATTTGGCCTTGCGGATAGGACACTGGACTATGGACCAGACGGTTCAGGGTTCAAATCCCAAATTAGCAAAGCTAATTTAAAAAAAAAAAAAAAATTCTTACTGATTCATGTGTTTGTTAATCTAGTTTTTGTTGAGCCTGATGCCACCTCCTAATTAGAATTTACATCTGGAAAAGTTTGATCAAAAGCTGGTAGTAAGTGGTGCTGAAAACCAGTGTGAACAAGGCTATGGTTATAGCCTTTCCCTCTAAAACCTGATCCCAATTTCCTGTAGGATGTGCACATTTATGGTGTGAAAAGTACAATCTTTAACACAAGTTAAATAACATATCTTTAAAATGATTTCATGAATGAGAATACAATTTAAATCAGCAGATGTGTGTTTTATGAACTGGTGTCCTGTTTGCATCTTTTCTCTGAATGATAGTACAGCTCTTGGGCTCAAATGGAAATCCTAGATTGTTTTTTAATGAATATAGCTGCCATTCCTTCAACATCACACGTCCTCTGACTGTGATGTCTTAGTTTTGTATGGAGAGGCCACACACAGCTGCCACCTGTCCAGAGATTTCTTATATGGCTATACCGAAGTCTGGTTAAGTTGAACTGTTTTGTCTCGTAAAGCATTTTTACTAAATGTAACATAACATCTACTCATAATATGCAGATACATGTTCACTGCTGTCTAATTCAGTGGCTTATCAGCAATTCTATCTTGCGTACATCGTAACAACAGGTTTGCTGATGATTGGACAATGCTTTCAAGCATGGTTTTTTAAACCACCCATTTTATTTTGAGCTCCCCCGCCATGAGGTATTGTCTTATGAATTTGAACTGGAGTGTTCTTTATTTACAAAGTAATCTGGGCATGTATGCTAGACACAATGAGATCATGTCTAGCTCCACAACACTAATTTAGCAGAAGTATAGATAAAATAACTGCTATGCAGATGAACACAACTGGATGTGAAGCACACGAGGTTTAGAATAACTTGACAAAAGTTCTAAATTCAGCAGATACCAGATTTTCAATACAGAATAAAGGAAATATGTTGTCAGTATTTGTAATCAGTAGTATTTCCAATAAGCTTGTATTTGTCCTCTCTTACTGTTTTGAGTGGATCAAATGTTGAGTGAGTTCATAAGTAAGAAGGAAAATATTTCATGCTGCAATGGTAATAGAAAGAAGATATTTTCTCCATGAGATATCGGTCTTCTTCTTTACTCTCCCTCAAAAGCAAAGTGAAGCTCTGGCTGACTGACAGTGAATAGTTTCGGAGTTTGTTTATATTGTGTGTTATTTCAAAACTTTTGAACCATAATTTTCAGTCCTGACTGGTATGTGGGTTCCCCAGCAAAAAACATGGCCAGTGTACATTAGTTTGGCTTTGAATTGTTCTACTTAATTATTGTTTCTTTATTTTACTACTATATGGCCAAATGTATCGGGCCACCTACACATTACAGATGCTTTTATGACACCCTATTCTAAATTCATAAGTATTTAATATACATTTGGTCTCAGTTGATCATACAATATTTAGGAGGGAGGACATTTCACAGTTGATTTGTTGCAACAAACAAAAACTTAACAGTGGAAACCTATTACAGTATCACATTCAAATACCGTGAGCGCTTTAGATCTTGAAGAGGTATGTCCCATTACTCTGTAGATTCATGGCTTTAACTACAGGTCTAGTCTCACACAGTCTAAAGATCACTGGGGTCCCAGCCTGCGCTGACAAACATGTGCCAGCACTGTCAACAGCTTTGTCCAGATTGCCACACAAGGGAACACACAACATTTGTACTTTAGAATTTGAAATATGGATCCAATTAAGAGGTTAGACTTAACGTTTAACCACTGAAACAATGGTCCTTGTTATGTTAATCTACAGTTCTGGAGTTTTTATTACTTGACAGGACATCAACATCAAAAGCATACAGGTACCTGGATAAATTCACTTGTCATTACATTTTGGATAGCATTTGTATTGTAATAGACTTGTACATCCATCACCACAAACTGGAGAACATAGAATTTAGACTGTGTAAATAATCCTCTCACATCTTTGTTTAAAAGGACCTCCCTGAGAGATGTGGAGTGTGAGGAGAGACAGTGTCAGCTTGGGCTATGGCTCGTTTTGTTTGTGTAGGACTGATGCTGATGAAGAAACATGAGCGTTCTTTCCACAGTCAGTGCTAGCTGAGCAGAAACACTTAGAACTGACATTTCTATTGAGTCATCTTCATGTTTGAGATCATTAAAAAAAGTTTGGTGTGAGAGAAATGTCAGAACAGTCAACATTTTGCCCCATTCTTGGAGCAAGTAAAATTTATGGCCTAGGCAGAATGCTGTTTTTTACAGAGCCCATTAACTACTAACAAGCAGACAATATAATAATAATTAGATAATAACAATATATCTGCATAATTTTATCTAACCTAGCACCCAAACCTGTAAGATTACCCATGATAACCTAGACAGAGTATACCCTATATAAATCTAGCCAGATAAACACATAAAAACAGCTTTAGGCAAGCTACTGCAACACTGACAAGTCTGAAGAAGTCACACTGGGTCCATGTGTCGACGCATCAATTGCTGTGCCAGCACTGGTCTGACAGGGAAGCTTAATGAAGATACAGAGATCGCCAAGCTCAACAGCACTACTGGCAACAACAATAAATCTCAACTGCCCATAAAAACAGTTTTATTCTTGTGGCCCCACATCCGACTGTGGGTTTGTGTATGTGCCGGATTATATGCATATATACATACATACATACGTACATACATGTGCGTTTGTACCATGTCCACCCTCTTTCCCCCTTCCTGTTCCCAAGGCCCATAATTCACTCTTTCACATAGAGCAGCCTTGTGTTCCACTGCTGGTAAGTTAGACCCCAATATCTCATTTACAGTAAAATTTTGTCAGTACACTCAAGTCCAGACAAATTTTCTGACAGATCAGCTTAGATCTTTTCAGTCCAATGGGCTAAGAGTGAAATAGCAAAAAAGAAATATTGTTCACAATATTTAAATGTGTAGTCATTTATGTTGCTCAAACATACTGTGATCAGATACAAAAATCACAAAAACCACATAAATCTGTCTGAAACTACCATGAAATAAGCACCTTCAATTCACTTTTTCCGTCAAATGACACGGTTGAACTCGGATGGTTGAACAGAAGGGCCATTCTATGTGTTCCCGCTCTCCAAATGGTAAATAGAGAGATGGTTATCTGAGAGCGCAGCTGGGTGACCAGCTCGCACCAAATCATGTCCGCATTGATTTGAAAACACGGTAACACACTGTAGTCTTTCTTATAGAACACAATCCGTCCATCTGTAGAAAATGAAGACCATTGGCGGCATAGTATGCCTGAGTATCTTTTGTATGGACTGGATGCATTACCAAACAATCCAGCAAATGTCCAAAACAAATGTATTTACACTATGGAATAGGACCGTGAAATTCAGTAAAGACCGTGCACAATAGAATAAATGGAAGCAGATGCCCTGTACTGTGTGGTTACGGTTATAGAAAACATGATGCAAATGGTCTACCCCTAGTATTGCTGTAAAAAGCATTCATCATGGTTATCTTCATTTGTCCGGAGCATCAAAGTAATTGAATAAAAATCTTATAATGAGCCTTACAACAGCACAGAGCGCCTGCTTCACACTTGCTTTAGTGTAAACAACTGCTTCCCCGCTCTCACATGACACTGCAAGAGAGAGAGAGCAGCCCAGTGTCAGGGTTAATAAAAAAAAATAAAAGTACTGAAATTCAGTGTGGAAATCTGGCCTTCTTATCGTTTTCAGTGATGCGTCAAATTACACTTATGAGCAAGGCAGACATTTCAAACATAGAGATTTTGCCATGTTCATGCTGGCCTTAATCACCAACTCCACTAAAACATACACTCAAATGATAGCACATTTAGGCTGCTAAATGTCAGACCCATGAGAGCATCATTACAGGTTCGTAGGGGAGAACATCGGTGAGGAAGCTGAGGAAATTATGGTGGAGGAGAAGGAAGGGCAAATAAATGGTTTTAGTAAAGTGTATAAGTTAAGTGCTGGGTAAAGGCCAACACACACTTACATTTTCTTATTTGTTTTGTGCTCTGTCTCATGTTACAGATTTCTGTGTTAAGATACAACAGCTGCCAGGTAAACCACTCAATACAAACCATAGTAAACTGTATCATAATCAAGAGCAATATTATTATTGTGATAGGATACAGTTGAAAAGCAAATTGTTTCTACAGCAATTATACTAATTACTACTTCGGCTAACAAAGCTCACTAGAACAAGTTGGTGGCCACATTTCATGTCACATTTACACGTCAATAGATTTGTAATTACAACTATCCATTTACCTTTTCATTCCCAATAATGCCATAGCCAACTGTCATAGGGAGTGTGTGTAAGCAATATTGGAAATATGACATCCTACATGTTCTATCCTTAATTGTTTAGAAGGAGACCAATATTGGGTGCCCCTATCTATTGTCGGGACAGTTGACACTATTCTCTACACTTGCTATTCTGCCTTTAGCAGGAGCTGCATTTTAAATAAACAGCAGTGTATGACTTCAACTGTCTGGGCAGAAGCATGTGGTTATTCTCACCCTCCCAGACTGGTAACTGTCATGTGATGGGAAGAAATAGTTAGTGGGTGCAATCCCACTATCGCTTGTGGAGTAGACGTTAAAAAGCGGTGGTTACTTAGACTAGTTACTTGGTTGTTGCATGCATTGTAATTATTAGGTTACATTCAGAAAAATAATGCAGAAGAGAATAACACTGAATATAAGTGCATACTTTTAAAGAAAAGTGCTTTAAAACTCAACAACTATTAAAACAGAAAAACTTTGCATTGTGGTGCCTTTAGCTGTTTCCACATTTTGAAGTGTAAAACTGTCTGCTGTTAAAGATCTTCTGTTTTAATTACTAAAGTACTTTAATGTTCATATGAAATAATGAGAAGGACAACTACTAATAATAAAATATTTAAAATCCTTTGCATATGACATTTGCATATGGTTTTCAAAGAGTCTTAAAAACAAAGCAAAAAATTCCATGTAACAAGAAGATTTGTCTATTGGCAACTTTATTAATTCTATCTGCAGGGTTATCCACTGCTTCATGTATTGACATGATCATAATCAAATCTTTAATTCAATTTGACCAACAGTTTACCTTATTACTTGGCTCTATCAGCAAATAAGTATTCCAGTGAACAGCAGCTGTCTACTGCTGGCCTGCCCATGATTACATCACATCCCATAGCCAGTGAGTCTGTCAAAGGGCATTGAAGACAGGAAAACAGCTGACTGGGACAAAGTACAAAATGTTCTGTAGGGAAACCTACTAAATATTCCTCTCAAACCTGGTTTATGATTGATCAGTAGTGTTTCAGAGAGTTGCCTTTGAACATATTTGAACCCTCCTTTGTAGATAAGAATATTTGTGGGACCCAACCCCCCCCCCCCAAATTGGCTCTGGGAACCACTGGTTTACAAAAAAGGCAGTTGTTTTAGCTATCCATCAACAGAATTAGAACCACCAGTTAAACAAGGCAGTAATAGGTGAAGCACATGTTTTAAGCACAAGCATTAAAGACACATTTACATTCTGAAAAGGTTTAACAGAGGTTACTTTACCAAAATGTTTAGAATGCAGGTTACCCATCTACTCTAAAAACTATGCTGTTTTGGAGCAATAAGCAGCATTAGGCAGTATTGGTTTATTTTTCCAACGGGCCAGTTTATAAAAGTACCCCAGAAATACAGTTCAGAACTTCAGTAACTGATGGAGTGAATTCAAATAGTGCACTGGATTCACCCAGCACATTCAAAACTCATATCCAGCAATTAAATTGCTTTGCAAACCTGTTTGTTTTGAATATGGGCTTCACACACAAAAATGTCCTATAGGCTGATGATCTTCTAGCCCTCTCTCTAGTGCGTGCTCTCTCTCTCATACTCATTCAGAAACCATATTAGTCATCTCTCCAATGAACCCAGTGCACCAGGAACAGTATTAAAATGTAATATATTTATTTCAATCCTTTCCCAGTGCCTCTGTCTTATTAGACACCATAGATACCTCGATCACTGACAGACCAAATGTTTCCAAACCGGGTCTTATTTTTAAAAGCTTACTCAAGCCAAACCATAACTGATATATCTGCTTTATAGCAAATCCACTTACCTCATAAACATATTAAATGAGAATTGTGAAACATACATGCATAGTACCACCTACAGTGTACAAAGGGAATTGTACATTATTTCTCTCAGAGAGGAGATTTTAGATTGAGGGTGGTAATGACAGTGCTAATAAAATTTGGGTGCAGTGGTATTACTTAAATGTAGTCAGGAGCTGTTGCATCTGGTTATGTGGAAACTTATCTTATGCTGTTCCATCCATAGCCATAAAATAAAGAATGACAGGTCGTAATTGTGGTGCACTATAATACTACATAATTTTTAAACAAGAAAATAGAAAATAATAATAAGCAGTGAATTGAATTTAGTTTAGACCACGTGTATTTTACTGGTGTGATGGGTGTACCTGTCTCTTTTTCGTTTTGGTATTGCTTCACAATTCTTGGAGCTGGTTTTTGTACTAACTGGGTTGTCTCTGCATTCTATAAAAGACAACATTTCTATTTACATTTATAGCATTTAGCAGATGACTTTATAAAGAGTGTTTACTCTTGAAATAGTAACATTTAATATACCATTAAAACTCTAATCGAAGTTGGTGTAGGTCATAAAGTACATGTTGCTAAGAAACAGTTTTAATGAGTAAAGAAACAAGAGAACAACATAAAGGTACTTCTGGTTAAGTGAGTAGTGCTTGCTAAAGTGCTGGAGGAAGAGGTGAGTCTTCAATCTTCATTTAAACACGATGACACGATCATTCGGACACACATGGGAAATTCACTCTACCTTGTGGGTTCCAATCCTGAGAACAGTGTTGATACTGAACTTGGGTTTAAGTCATTCCTGAGGGTAATATATATATATGGAGTAGCATATACTGATAGAAATGCAAATGACATCATATAGATACTGACAATTAAAATCCACAAATGCTGTTGTCTTCTGAAACCATCATCAGAAGTGCACTGAAATAGGTCCAGTTACATGAAGACAAGAAACTGGACTGAACTGAATTGAGTGCCCTTCTTGCATGGAATTGGTCCCATTCTCAGTGTTGTAGAGGAGATAGGTTCATGACTGGGTCATTTTTTTACCGGATTCTAACTGGTTGTTCAAAGCTACTCCTATGTTCCTTGCATTATCAGAAGGTGTGATCCAAAAGTCTGGAAAATGGCAAAAATGGTGTGTGACTAGAAGCCTAAATGTTCTCCAGCATGAGATGAAAACTGACATGAGACGGGGAGATCTACAAGGTGTTCATCCAGATTGTCATGAGGGTAACAAAGGGGAGTGGATCGAGTTTTAGAGCAGCATTTTGCCCATAGTCAGAGGTAATCCCTAAACATGGGAGCTAGGAACTCCAGCTTGGCAAATGTGTGTCATTGCAGCAATAAAGAGGGCACTTTGTGATTAAGAGGTGTCACACACACACACACACACACACACACACACACACACACACACACACACACACACACACACACACACACACA
>JAUZSV010064097.1:0-14816 GCA_034780495.1 Parotocinclus cesarpintoi
AGTCTAAGGGCAGATAACACTAAATACTTGTCACTGTAGCCTTCGGAAGCCATTTCTTTCCTCACTGTGAAAGTACAATGTTCTATTCACAATGAACATGTTAGATACAATGCCAGGCTGGACATGGTTTCTGCAGTTTTCCTCAGAGAATAAGTGAAGGCCCAAGGTAGCAGCATTACCAGTAAACCCCTGTCTTACCAGCTTAGCCACACCAGCATACCCATTCCTGAACCTTATGGGACCATGAGTAAAATGTTAGAGGAACTTTCACGGTTTACACTACTCTTACAGAAAACGTAGAAATCATGGATTCAGCCGTGTGACTTAATGATTTATGCAAGTCAGCACATGACATTTACAGTATAGCCTGGGGAAGTTGGCAGAGGCAGAGCACCTGTTAAATCATGTGTATTGGTTAGAACTCTACTACAGTCAAAATAACTGATTTGCCCCATGACACAAGAAAGGGTATCAGGCCTCTGGTCAGCCTGGTAGTAACTGCTAAATCACATTCTCAACAGTAAAGTCATTTAGATTGTCATTAACAATGTTGTGAAAATTCACCGAGCCAACTTTGGCGAGATAGCGTACTAATCTACTATGTCAGAGCATTGTGTTAAATTTGCTAAATCAAATTAAAGAAAAGTTTGTGAAATGTTACAAAGAGAAACTTCAAAGTTTAGAGCGTTACTCTTTATTTGGACCGGCACTACCTTGTACAAGAAAGATGCACTACAAAGCCACCGGGCTATAATAAGTGACTTATAAAAAAAAACATTTTATTGTGTTTGATTATGAAAAAGAGTAAGCCAACTTTCAAGTAGTTTCCCCTCAACTACTGGGATACAAAACAATAAGCATTGTCCATAAACACAAAACAAAGAATGACAAAGCAGTTTACAAAATATTAAAACAGCTGGTTCAAACAGTGCTTCAACTGACAGGACCTACCACCACATCAGGACAGGGTGCATCACAGAAGATTTGCGAGCTTTAATCCTCTTAGGTGACAACGTCAGCAGCACGCACTAAGCGTACATGTCCTCGCGGTCAGCGTTATAGATCTCACCCTCCTGCAGAGAGGCAAAGTTGAGGAAGTGAGAGGGTCGGTGCACCTCGTGGTAGAACTCTTTCGGGTTGGCGAGCTGCAGGTCGTATTTCATGTTGGGGTCATGTCTTACTCCTAGGATGAAGAAAATGGGAAATAATTAGAATAGGAAAAACAAAAAAATGATTTAGCTAACAGGTAAAACTATTCTCACCCATGAAATTGTAGTTCCACGAAACCTGTCCAGGCACCATGAAGAAGCCAAGGAAGCGATCAGAGAGAAGCATCTGCACCCTCTCATAGTGGGATGGCAGGTAACCCTTGGGGTTGTTCCCCTTGTCAGTGTTCTGCCTGCCCCACTCGTACCCGCTAGGAGTCAGCTTGTAAGCAGTTAGGGTACAAGAACCGGGAGTAAAGCTACACAACAGACAAGCAACAATTAAACATCAGAATTAGAACATGGGAAGCTCCAACACAAACCACAAACTGTCAAATTAGTCAGTATGTTACATGGGTACGAGAGAAGTCTAGAAACATTAAACATAGTGTAAATATAAAATATAAATATATATATTTAAAGAGGATTCAACTACAGTACCTGCAGGTAATAATAATAGTCTTCTCGCCATCCCAGGCTGGATTATCAGCCATGACCTTGGCGTGCGTGGTGACATCCTGGGGAGACAGCTGAGGAGATTCATTGGGTTGAGTATGTATCCAACCAAGTGGCTCCATTTCCTGTGGAAGAAGGTTTATATTTATTACGAAAGGAAAAACGCTGATTCTGAAGCATCACTATATGGTAGTATAGTTAGATGTCTGTCAGATAATACAATTATTAGGCAGACCTTGAGATATTCATGCTGTGGCAGTTGACTGGGCAGATGAACCGTCTGATGTGTACCCCACTGTGGTACCATCACAATGCAGCGAATCTCCTTCACCTGTGGGTTATCTGGAGGACTTGTGCCATACAGATAGCCTGCAATCTATAGACAAGTAACCCAGAAAATGCAATAACATGTAAACAATATGCTTTAGAGCAAAATGAGATGTACTTCCAAACAAAAAAAGTCTGTACAAAGGATGTAAAAATGATTCACCTGAGCACGCAGATCAGAGATACAAATGAACTTTTTGAGCACGTTCTTGGGAAGAATGTAAGTGTATCCAGTTTCTTTGATATCATCAGAAGACACATAGATGTGGTTGGTTCGTAAGTGCAGGTTAGCAGCTGAGATGGCCCTGTTCAAAGTGACAGAAAACAGTAAGTACAGGTATCCCTCCCATAATGTCTGACCATGTCTTTGGTTCAATAAATATGTAACCTAGAATGCATCCATAATATGTCCTGAAGGACAAAATGCTATTGTTGTTAAACCTTTTACTCGGACGATTGCATAGCATCAAATTCCCACCGAATGTGATTTCAGATAGCATGTTGTGGCAGGTACAATGAATAATACCAGTACGGTGAACTGATATACAGAGGACGCACTGGATTTGAAGCTGTGCCGTGTTGTAGCCTTCTTAACATTATGGAAAAACACTGCCATGTATACTTCCCCCTAGACCAGGAACGAAAGCCCAGCACAATCCCTTCATATTTCTCCCATTCAAGTAAGTGATAGAAGAATATAAAATCAAAAGCAACCAGGCTACAAAATGGCTTATACCCTCAGGCATTAAGATTATGACTGACTCACAGCTAAAAGCCCTTCCAACCCCAAAACCAACCCTTTATTCAACAAGTACAAGTCCCATAAGTCTAATACACACTGTAAAAAACATGCATGAACGTGTAGATGTTACTCAACAACACAAACTGAAAGACTTATCGGTAGCTTCTATGCCTGCAGAAGCACAAAAGCCCAGACCCAAAAAGTTCAACCTTGTTCCTTGTCTGCACTTGTGATTCCATTTTTTACCGACTTAATACTTTATGGATAGTAACTCCGCTCAGAAGGAGGTGCTAAGAAAGGCTGTAAATCTCAAGTACAGACAAAGGATTTCATTGCACATAGTAGGCAAATCAAAATAAAAATCAAACAAACATTTATCACAGGTAATGAATCAAATTAACAACTGAACTAAAAAAAATCTGTAATCTGTACCAGGACTGACTGTGTAATCTTAAACACTTCAAACAATCCCAATTTCTAATAGCTACAGCATAGTTTCAACGGAATAACATTTTAAAACTGTCCAAACAAGACCAAAACATTTGAAGTGTTTGGTAATAATTTCCCAAACTTGGGTTTCCAAATACAACTGACAACAATGATGCTGTGTCTAAATGCTTAACATTTGAGATTCTAAAACTGCTCTTATACTTGCACTGTAAAAATATTTACATTTCTCATTTTAAAATGAAGAGAAACATCTGAATGTATTAATTCAGTAATATAAAATCATCCAGAACATAACAGCAGCCTCAACCACAGTGCATATACTGGGGTATATTATTCACTTTGAGTAAATTTTATATTAGTTCATTTTATATAACCAGAGGCCATTTTATTAAGTTTACCTGGCTAGTACCAGGTTGGACCCCTTTTGCCTTCAGAACTGTATGTATGGAACTTAATTCATCAAGGCATAAACACAGGTAGCCATCAGAAGATGGTGCACTGTGTTCATAACGGTACAAATATGGTCAGCAACAATACTCGGCTAGCTGGTGTTCAGACATGCTCCTGCATTACTTCATTGCAACAAATTATTTTAGTTAATTTGGCTTTTATGTCAGCTCAAACCAGTCTGGTCATTCCTCTCAAACCATCAACAAGGCATTTTTGCCCCCACAGCTGTCACGCAATTGATATTTTATTTTTGGGATAATTCTCTGTAAACCCTAGAGAAGAGTGTGTTTGAAAATACCAGTAGATTTCTGAAATACTAAGATCGCCTAGCACCAAGAACCACACCACATTCAGTGCCGTAAACACTTCCCTATTTTGATTTTCAGTTTCAGCAGGTGGCTTTGAGCATGTGTGCATGGCTAAATGCATTTAGTTTTCACCATGTGATTGGCTGTCGTGAATGAGCCCGTTGAATTTATATACCCAATAAAGTGGCTATAGTGGCTAGCAAAAACATTTCAAACATCTAATACTATGGAATACCATGGGCCCAGCCTTACCTGACTCTCCATTCTGTCTTAGAAGAGAAGGTCTGCGTCTCATAGTTGCTGGTGGTGGAGGTGATAATTTCATCACCATGTTTGTTAACGGTGCGAGTCTGAGTGGCTGTGAGCTGAGACTGCTCTTTAGTCTGCTTCTCAATCTCAGCGATCTGCTGCCTCTGCTGGGAGGGAGCCGAAATCTCCATACCCAGAATGATATCCCTGATCTCAGACTGCGTCAGAGAAGCCACATTCACGCTGGAGAAAAAAACGATAGGGGAGCTTAAGAAGAGCTTATAATTTAGTCATCAGCTTTGGCACACTATAAATGTTAATCATGTCAGGAGTTCCAAGTTCTAAAACATCAATATACAACAATTTTCTTACTTGTTTTTCTTGCCATAATCAGCCAGGATTAGATCTTTAAGCTGCACCTCCACTTTGATCCACTCTTCATCAGTCAGAGTGGGCCAGATGTGATGAGGCTCTGTGATGGTGGTCTTGTCAGGCTTCAGGATCACCTTTGCACGGTCATTGTTCACATGGAGGGCCCTCAGAATCAAGATCAGTCGTGAAAACGCCTGCGCAGGAAACAGCAGGACACTTTAAACAGTGCAAGCGTAATCCCCAGCTCTTCAACAAGTGAGCCATTTTAACAACGAACTGAAAAATTATTTAATCAACATACAGTGTATGATGAAATGGTCTTCAGCCAGTCATCATACAGATTGAAGAGAACCATCTGGGGCTCAGTAGCCTTCAAAATTAGATCTCCAAACTTCTCCACCTTCAGACACGCCTGGAAGGGCAGCTGCAGCTCAGATCCCTTGATGACAATGTTGGGGAAATCCAACAAGTGCACCTCAAGAGGATCCAACATGCCCTTTCTGGTGACAATGATCTGCTTGGGCTGCTCCTCAACGGGCAGTGATCGAATAAGGGCAGCCACTTCCTCAGCAGTCTTCCACTTGGCCAGCTATAAAGACACAAGAAAAACACCTTCATAACTATCAAACTTCAAACAATGGCCAATCTAAATAAATGAATATATGTAAGCGCCATGTAACATCCAGATTGCCATATGGTTTATGACTACAACATCCATAAACATTTTATATTATAATTGTTAAGACGTTAAACAACATCTACCTGTAGATATCAAATGTTATTAAATTACAAATTTATGTATACAAATTATATATACAAATAATTTCTTACCTGTCCCAGACGTTTCTGTCCAGCCCACACAGATGTATGAATGATCTTTAGGAAAAGTTGCCCAGTTCTTGGATTAAATATGAAAATGGCTCCATTGATTGGTTTCGTGGTCAAGTTGCCCTCAAAGGTCTGTGATAAAACGATGAGGTTAGTAAGCACAATTGCAAAAATTAAGAAAAAGTTGTGTCCGTCCAAAGCAAGTACACAGCACCTTACCTTATGGATGGTGACTCGGTACACATTGGTGTCATCCACAAACCAGATGATCTGGTTAGAGAACAGCTCTCCATAATTCTGAGATGACAGGTAGGGTTCAGTGGGCTCGGAGGAATAGAGTTGTAGACCCTTGCGGATGCGCTCCCTCAGCACGTACAGGGCAGGGTTGGCCTTCATGATCTTAGCCATAGCCTGCTGGATCAGGGGCTTGCTGCCAGGAAACCAGTTTCCATAAGCACTGTAAAGAGATCACTGAGACATTAAACAGTGTCCTGAAGGCACAGAGCACTAGTAATTAAGATACACAAGACACTAAGTCAGGCAAGTGAAACGGACCTGTGAAGATTATAGGCCAGATCAATGGCAATCAGCACCCCAGTAGGAGATGGGTAGATACTCATGTTATCTGTGGTGTAATCCAGGAACTTGGCCCTGGCATATCTCTCAATGTCATGGGAGTCGTAGTCTCCCCATCTGAGCTGAATGTCAATCCAGTACTTCTGGGTGGTGGTGCTGTCCATGACATCCCTATGGCACAAGAAACAATTAGGTGTGTGGTAACTACGCCGCTATGAGGAAGAAAAAAAAAAAAAAGCAGTCATAAAACAAACGGTCTTGTGTAGTTCAAAATAATAATAAATCCTACAATATTGATTATTTCTATAATTTTTCAGCCCATAATCCTTTTTATAAATTTATTTATCAGCTCAAGCCTACTTCACACATGAAACAAAACCCTTTAAAATGTTACTCACCTCCACTTTGACTGCTATGTGAAAATAAGTTTGTTAGAAGCCACACCAAACATAAAAACCAGCTTTGGAATGAAAGACGTACTTTGAGTCGGCAAGCAACGACGGTCTCGAGACGTTCCATTTGTAAGAGGCAAACAACAGAATATCTGCACAAGAGGAGTTCATCTTGTAAGACTTCCTAGGATGGATGGTTTCCTTCTGGACTGTTTCAATCTCCAGAGCATCCAGCTCCTGATCAAACACCTACATACAAAACAGATCACAAAATGATTGACAGATATGTTGAGAAGCAATCACTTTAAATCTTGAGGCAATTCATGTCGACACACAATACATGGATAAAAAAAATATTAGGACACCTCCAAATGTTTATGGCATTCCATAATAAATTATAGGGGTGCTGGAAAAAAAAATCGATTCTTTAAAGGATCGCTATTTCTAGTCCTGACGATTCTAAATCAATTCAAAATGCCCCAAAATCGATTTTAAAATGCGTTTAAGTTTTATTTATTTCCGCTCCTACTCCCAAGCGTACTGCATATCGCATTACGTATTCACTCGGGCCACCGTACAGCCAGCTCCCGCTTTCTGATTGGAGTCCGCTAGCATGGAGCAGGGGGAGAGCGTGATTCGATCCGCCCCATCATCATTAAAAGCCAGTGTTTGGGCACACTTTGGATTCTACAATGTCCCCGGGAAGAGAGAGCTGGACATGAGCACAATTGTTGGTGCAATATGGTTAAAAAGACTGAAGTCTGTATTTTATTTTTAAGGTTAAGTTTTAAAGATTTGCTAAATATAAATGCACTATGACTGTAAAGTCTGTATTTTAGTTTCAGTTAAAGGCTAATGCACTATGGTAGACTTTTATATTAATATATTTTGAATTATTTGTTCATTGATTTTTTTTTTTATTTAAGAAAAAGCCAGGCAGCTAAGCTAACCTAATACTGGTAATTTTAGTTACAGAATTTTATGGACAATCCTATTTTTGGAATAAATATAAAATTATGCAAACATATTTAAGATTTGATACAGGAAGGAACCTAAAAGTATTGTTTTAAATAAACGTTCTATTTGTTTAGGTTGTTGTTTCATCTTGTCAGTCACATAATTTAAACAAAATTTATAGACCATTTGAATAGAAAAATCGGTTCTGAATCGAATCGTGACCTCAAATCAGAATCAAATCAAATCACCAGACACTGAGAGATTCGCACCCCTACAACCCACCATGCCACTGTGCTGCCCTCTTAAAATGAAAATGTGTTATGAAAAAGGTCACATTTAAGTTAACGTAAAAAGCCAATTCTTTAAAAAGTAGATGATAAAAAAAGCTTGCGACGGACACTCGGACGTGAAGCATCTTAGCGTTTTGCTTTCATGTCACTGAGTAAGTGGATAATACGGAAACGTACACAGTAAGTATTAACAGCGTTAAGCGGATAAGGAAATAATGAAAATGTTTTAACAGAATTTAAATAAAACTGTATTAAAGGACATGGGCCAGATTAATTTGGTTAAAGGTTATTAATGTTGGTTTCGATTAATTGCCCCACCCTATTCTGTACTGTAATAAATGATCAATTATCCATTTCACAAATGTGTTAATCTAAACAATTGGCAATTTTTAAAACCTAAAAACAATTCAGTCACTAGCACCTGACTGCTGAGATACCAGCTTTTATAGTGATGTTTAACTTTGTTATATAGGGACACTCAACTTCAGATGTTATTGATAGTTTTCTTTTCGTCTGCTTTAATAAGGATTTGTAACTTTTCTGAACCTTTGCCATATTTGAAGAGTTTTCTTGTGATGTCTGCTTCTGTTCAGATGGTGGCTAGTAAAGCATGATGTCATGTCAGCAGAATTTTGTCATTGGTGTATTGTAGCTTTTCTGATTGATATTGTTTTGGGACAGGCATTGGACCTGGCCAGTGCTGAGACCTAGCACTCTTGATTTATGTTAGGACACTCCCTCTCACTTACTCTCTTCCCAGATGTAGAGGATATTAAGCGTCACATAACGGGTCCTTAATCCTGTGGACATGAAGCTGTAATGCTGACCTCGCCACAGTCCCACAGAGGTGTGTCAGAAAGAGCTTGTGTAATAACTGTTCCATTTGCTGTTTTTTCCCTTTGGGAGTTTATTTCTGCAGGGGGTAGTTTTCTGATTAACCTATTATTAAACATGTTGAGTATATATTTTTTGTATGTATATTATAAATCACCTGCTATTTGACCTTAGAATTTAGGCCACTAGTGCTAGGTCTGTTTAAAAAATGATGGTACAGCAAAAGTAGTTTGTGCGTTACTGTACTATTCCTCTTGTTTTTATCCCTTTCAAATTAATACCAGTTTCATTGCAGTAACTGTTTTTTTAAATTAACATTATGGTGATGTACTATTAGTGGTCATGACCATATAGCCGATATTGGGTTCCTGGACTAAAATGTGATGTGTAGCTGGACACACAAAAAGAATCGGTACTACCTGCAGGAAGAAGAGTAACTTGCTCATGCCATTTTCAGACTATCCATGCAGAGCATAAGGGCTGACTTGGTATATCAGAGGATGCATGTTAGAACACAGAACGTTGTCGAGCTGTTTTATGCTCAACCCTGATGAACAGCTCATATAGTTATAATCCCAATGCTGCTGGGCTGGATACAGATCTATCTGGAGCATTAGTGGCCACTAAAACATTCATTGATTCACAGTGAATAATTGAACCATCGAAACACCTGAAGATCACCTCCCCCCTAGTGCTCACATTGCTATTGACTGCCTACCAGAGTTTTTTTTTTTTTTTTTTTTTTTTTTTTTTTTTTTTTTTTTTTTTTTTTTTTAAACCCCCACTAAGCCTGAAAGAGGAATCCTCCCCTCTGTGCATGCAAGAGGAAGTGGAAAGCCTTGATTATGGTCTTTCGCTGCTCTTAAAAATTGCTCTCGGCCTGATTATAGGCATCAGGAATTTAAGCAAAGAGACAGCGGTGAAACAGTTTAAAGTGGCAGTTGATTGTATACATTGCAGTCTGTATCCTCCTGAGCACATTTCTAAAGAAGAGAACCATATGAATACACATTTGTTTTCTGTTTAAAAATGTTGAGTGCTTGGGTCAGATATGTTAACAAGACATCACTGACAACAGGGGTTTGAATCTCAAGCTTAAAATTCACATTCCTGAGAAAGGACTCATAATACAGCAGTAGCACTGTATCAGAATCTTTATCTTGCACACAGTAATGTTTATTGGTGCTGAATTGATCTTCACCCAGAAATAGTTTTGTATTGGCACCCCATCTCAGCGACATTTTTATTCTTTATTTATGGTTACAACATAGGCCAATGAATATCATACCGAGACTGAAGAACATTCAGTGCTCAAAAACCTGTACAGGCTGAATTTCTTCTAATAAACAGTAAATCATGTGACTTTTGCACATAGCTGAAATGGTGGTCATGGTGAGCACAATTGTCAGCACTATCATACATGAACTGTTTGTCTGCAGGTTTTTAAAGCTAAAGCACACGAAGACCTCATTGGAATTAAATATGGGACATATCAGGTTGTGGTCAGGCAGTTTAATGATTTGTTTTTAGACGGCCTAAACTCTTGGTTTATTTAGGATTGAATAATGGTGAATCATCTAAAATTGGCCGAATCCTTTCCTGGGAGTTGAGACTTTTGTTTTGACACTTTAATATATTGCAGTACATTTGAGCCTAATTTGAATTTTAGCTTCAATTTACATTGCATTTTAACTTTGTGTAGATTTTGAAAGGTTCAGTGTTAGCTGAAATAATCTCCAGGATTATAATGTAATGTTGTAAATATGCTCTGTGGAAAGAAGAAAAAAACCAAAACAACAACAACAAAAAAACTTTGTGTGTGTATGTATATTATTTTTGTGTGCTTGCCAAAAATCTAAATAGTTATTTTTAATAAACCCTGACTTGGCACACTGGATGGAAGAGTTCTAATGTTCTACAAGTAAGTGTCATGCATTGGAAGTGCAATATTTTGTTTTGCAAAGTGATACTCGGTTGTTGGGGGGGAGAACAGGCATTTATCTAGGGCTCAGAAGTGCAGGCAAAGTGGCCCAAATCAGTTTTTTTTAAGGCAGTTTACACCATCTTTTTTAATATGACTTGTATTTGGTATTCATCTGAACAGTTCAAGTTGCTCAACTTAAATTTGGTTGTGAAATATGCTTTCACCCCAAATACAGGTTCTTCACAATTTACAATGAAGATATGTTCAGATTTATCCATCCAAGTAGCCCAATCAGAACTGAACTGGTCAGAGTGTTCTGTTCCCACTGACCCACTTTTACCTGCTGTATAAATGTAGCCGGTGTGTCTGATATTTATCGTAGATCTGTCTGACGTCATTAAAAATGATCATGACAAGTGCAATCATAAATTTAATATTTAATTTACCTAGGATACATGGCCTCAAATAAATATCACAATTTATTGAACATTTTACCCTAATTACTATTAATGAATGGTTATTTTGTATAGTTTTCTTTGTTGTTTTTTTGGCCACATATTTTACTGTCAAGGTTTATACTATAATAAATATAAGCATTGTAGATCTACTTGGTTGTTAAAATTGAGATACTTTTTTTTAGAATGAAAGCATACATATTGTTGTGATTTAAAAATAACTGGGGGAAACGCACAGATGAACTATTTATGGTTATTTATTGACTATTTCAATAATTATCTGAAATCCTTTGGGGTTCAGTGGGATGTGGCTTTGATTATTTGATTTGATCTTCTTGAATCTTTTTCATTTTGTGTATGTAGCATTTGTAACAAACAGTAGGAAAGAGAATAAAAAAAGTATTATCAGAATAAAAAAAGGTGAAATCTGTTCATGATTCTGAATTAATGTTTTGATTAAATTTCAGTTAATGACCCAGTCCTATAAGAAGTCATTGTCAATTTTTTTTTTTTTTTTTTTTAATTGGTTTGATTTGCAATTTTTTTTCAGTCTTTGTTTTTCTCCAGTCTGCAGTTACTGGTTTAGTCCAGTGTGCTCTCCCTCTCAGGATCTAAACCTAATTGTTAATGTGTATCATTTATGGAGATAGTGATTGATTGGTTAATTGATTCATGCTGTGTAAATATACTGTACATCCATTAAGTGATGTTACAGAAAAATTTTTACTAGGATGCCAGTGGAAAAAACAGGCTTATACTTCTTACCGGTAAATCTTTGTCACCAGCAAATTAATATACAGTATCAAAATTAAAGTATTTGTTCTAGCAATTGTGATGATGTAACACCTATAGTTTCTTTTTTTTGCGCCAGCTGCTTGGGCATTTGGAAAGTCCAGACAGTTGTTTTCAGCCAATTAAAGAATGCATTTAATCTATTATTATGTTTAATGATTCAAAGTGATCCATCCAGAACCGTTGATACAATTCAGGGTGGATTCGTCCTACATGTCGGTTTTGCCATCTATGTCATAATTCTACCTTTTGGATTAGGTATTAAAATCAAGACTTATCAGAGCAGTTTCCACTTTTCTGTTGTTTAGTGACCCATTGTGAATTGTAGCCTCAGTCACCTTTTTGTAGCTGACAGGAGTGGCATCCGGTGTGGTTATCTGTTGCTGTAGCTCATGTGATTCCAGGTATTATGAATTTGGAGATGCTTTTCTGTAGGGGTGAAACAATACACAAATTTCGCAATACGATACATATTGCTGTTTTTGCTCCACGATACGATACATTTTCGCATTTTCTATATAACATGGAAAAAGAAAATGATTTTAATTTCTTTTTTTTTTTTCTTTATGTAGAGGTCACATAGGCCAATACAAACTCTATTTTTGAAAAGGATGACTGGTACTAGAGGTTTTATATAAATTAGTGCGAAATGGAATTTTATAATGTGGCTCAACTACCAGCAAGTTGCGTAATCCAGGATCGTCTACAACAGAGTAGGGCTGCAAATCCGAAGCTATAAACTTCCCTATGGCGCGAGTAATTTGCTTTGCTCGTTCACTATCGGCACTTTTAGCGGCTGCTTAAATGCTGCAAATGTTTTCTCTTTGCTTCGGTAAGTGACACGTTTGGACGGTGTCTCCGCAAATGAGTTTGCATATTGGAAGTATTAGCACCGATGTTTGATACTCGCGTTAAGCAAAGTTTACCCACAGTTACCGTTTTGTCAACTATTTTTTGCCCGTCATTGTTGTAACTGACCTGGAAACCAAAATATTCCCACACAGGAGATGGATTCGAGGGTGATTTTGGTTGTTCCAGCTCAGTCTTGCTCTCTCTGCTAGCCAGTTCTAATCTTCTAATGTTCTGCTAATCATCCAGCAGGCTAACCAAAACAATAGCATGGCGTTTTTCCCCCAATAGCTCAAAACACTGCTTGGGCGTTGTCATAGTAACACACCTGTTATATACCGTGTCACTATATCCGTGCCTCAGAACTGTCTTCTGCTCTGCACATGGCTGCAACTCTGTAGCGCGGGTTCAGAAACGGTGCAGTTAATAATAAAAAAAAATCCTAATGTATTCGATTCACAGGTCGTATCGTATCGAAATTTCCTGTATCGAAAAAATTAGTATTACTATGTGTATTGTTACACCCCTACTTTTCTGCATACCTTGCTTGTCACAAGTGGTTGTTTGATTTACTGTTGCTTTTCTATCAACTCGAACCTCTGATCTCTGGCATGGAATATCTCCTTAATCTTGACAGCAATAGTGAAATTCATCCATCTTCGATGTTCAGTACAACATTTTTCTGTTTGAGTTTCTAGTGTAAAGGAGGCAGAAATTGTGATTGGTTGACAGTGCTGTGTATTTGTCTGCAATGGAATAAGATGCTTATGGAACCAGATGGTTGTTGTTAAAAAGGAAAGGATAACTAGACTGAAAAGAACCTGGTTCCCACTGTTAAGTCTGGTGGGGTCATCTGATGTTGTTGGACTGTTTTTTTTCATATGGCCCAGGAAAGTTTGTTAGGGTAGATGTCCATGAAATGGGAAATTATAAAACAATTTTTGCCTACACAGAAACCGTGTGGCATGGTTAGCACAGTTTCCTCACAGCTCCCTGGTTCAGTCCCGACTTCCACCCTGTGTCCATGTGAATTCACACCGGGTGCCCTGGTTTCCTCCTACGGTCCAAGTAGTTATGCTAATTTGGCCCACTGTGAATGTTTTTGACTAGTTTCGACAAAAAATTGTGCTCGTCATGAAACTGCACTGAAGCTGAAAGTGGTGATAAATAAATAAATATGCAGCCATGTTTGTCCTTCAGACTAAATAGGCTTGGGTTTTGTTTGTCTTATTTTTCAGTGTGATTAAGCTAATTCACCAAAAGGTGAACTACTTATGCATCTTTTTACTCGCCTTACATTTTGTAGGTGCATGTATGTGTATAATCGCAAGTCCCTAACTGGTTGTGTGTGCCCTTGTACTTAAGCTTGTGTTTGGATTGACTTGGTTGATGTGTTTAGATAACTTTAAACAATTATTATTATTATTATTATTATTATTTATTTATTTTTTGGTCAGTTACTTATTCAAAAGCTGTAATTGGCGTTCGTTATTGTAATAATGTCTGTCCTATTGTATGTAGTACTACTTTTGTTCCACCACTGTGTGTATATTGTCCCTCACCTGTCATTATAGAAACTAGTTCACATTTACTCGTTTAGTCTGGCTGAATTTCATCTAGCAGTTTGTTTGTAATACTGTCTCTCAACACATTTATGGCTTCTGTCAAACAAAAGTGTTATGGCTTTAACCTACACAGGGTCGTAACCATACCTTTCAGGTATTTTCAAAAATTACAAAATGGTTAGCATGTATGAGCTTAGGCTTCCACCTTTCAGCGATGTTTTTGACAATGCAGTTTTCATGCAAAAATCCCCTTTATATTTACATTACAATAACATAAATACTGTGACTATGGTTACATCCGGTTACTGATCATTTTAGGCAACAACCTGTCCACCTAACATAATTCAGCCATTTCATACCTACGGAGCATACCTGTACAATTTAATCCGGTTAATTGGACGACCGGTTAATAGGGCCAGCCGCTTATTTGGACAAAATCCTGAAGTACCGAAACAAATCCTGTTATAAACGTGTAATGTTATTCACTTAATCGGACCAAAGCACGTGAGAGCGAATAAGAAAAAGGAGCCACAATTGGCCACCTAGCGAATACAAAGCGGATCAGCGAGATATGGGAGGATTCCTGTGCTCTTCGGGAGAATTTATGCTTTTATCAAAGGTCAGGAAATCCAAAAAATTGTGTTAACGAGAGCAAAACCAGCGGGAGGTGAACACGCCCACCACTTGATTTTGTTCAAGTGCAGTCCGTCAAGAGAATGCGTCAGATCACACTGGATAAGTTCTTCAAACGTTGGCTGGAATTTAGTAAGAACTTGTTTTTTACAGTATTATGCT
>JAUZSV010064201.1:0-14815 GCA_034780495.1 Parotocinclus cesarpintoi
AGGCTAGATTGTCAATTTTTTTGTTGTTTATACAAAATTCCATCAATTCAAATCCAATTGCATGTCTGTTTGTTTTTATGTTCCTGTTAATAAATTAACAGATAAATAAAAAAAATAAATGGCTAATAATTAACCAATTTTTATTGTTTACATTTTCATTCATTTTAGTTGCAATACTTTATTCATTTTATCTTTGTTGAATTCAAACTGAGGTTATATAAGTGTTATATAAGCCATGCCTTTTGTAGCATATTGTGTTAGAGCACAATTTACTTTTACTCTTACTTTTACTGTTGTTACTGTTAGTATTTTAGTTAGTATGAAATTAATGATTTATTAGATTTTTTTTATTATTATTTTGTATAATATAAACTTGGTCGAGGTTGTGTGATAACTTAATTACATCACGACTGTGATTAACTATGGCACTCACCTTGAGCTTGTGCCTGTGACACAGCTTTGATGTTATTTGTAATAGCACACAACCTGTTGTTTAAAAAGCTGTCACTGGTACATTCGGGAAGCTCTTGTGTCGTCAGATGTAACCAGACAACAGCCACATTTCTTTACCAAGATATTTGAGATTTTGAGATCTCTGTATTACTCTGGTATCTTAATATAGTGCCTCCTAAGCCCACACATCTCCAGAGTCCGGTGACAGAAACGTGTAAGGCACTGAGGCAGAAGTCACACTTTAACTTCATGATGGAGGAAGGAGGTGGAGGAGGAGCAGGAGCAAAGGGCCGGGTGTCTAACCTCATTATCCACTTTGAAGAGAACAGGTACACACACATCCTCTCAAATACAGCTTTCTGATTCAATTTCCAGTTCATTTGCACTTATTTCAAAAATTAATAACTATTACTATTGTTGTATATTTGGCATCAAAAACCTTGGGTTGATAGTGGGTGAGCTGGGGCTTGTTTTTTATTGAATATATGTCATGCTGGGGGTAAATAGCCATACTTTATACATTTATTAAAGCCATTTTATACTGTTGCTGATACCACTAAGCTGCCAGTAGTAGTAGAGCAGTAATATGTCTGGTAGGTTTTGTTTGACATTGTAGTTAAAAGTGCACTCATATTCTGACAGCTGTTGTTAAAATACACTCAGTGGGAAACTCTAGGCTTTCTGACTGTGCCAGGCTCTGTAATTGACTCTGTTCTGAAATCTCCCGTTTTATATTATTAAGGGTTTCAAGCATAGATGGAGAGAGGGAATGTCTTTTAGAGTTAGGGTTGTGCTCTGTTGGGAGGCCTTTTCCTAGTTGGAATCCCCTTTTTCTTCCAAATTTGGGCATGTCAAAGCTGGACGGCTTCCAAAACGTTGCATAAGTAAACCCTGAAGGACACTACTTCTGTTTACAGACAGAGGGCAGATGTCTGCAACAGAGTGGATCTGTTTGAGATCTATGCCAGAGGCAATCTGAGGATCTGCTATAGTTGACTCATACTCAAGTCTCACTATTAAATACTTGTTAAATACTTAAGACATTTACCAGGCACATTGGTGGTGCAGTGGTGAAAAATGTGGGGAACACTTTTGTGGATTGTTTAAAATCACCTGGCTGTAGGAAACTTCATGCTAAACAGTGATGCTTATAATACATACATCTATGGATTAGTGAAAGAAGTTTGTCAGGTGCAGCGAAACCAACTTGTCATCCTGGAGTCTTTGGTTTACTGGAAATAACAAATTGTTTTCTACATCACTTCATGCTGCTGTGGTTTAGTATTTAAAGTATGTATAGTACGTCATTATGAACACAGCTTCTGTCACTTGCTTTATGTGATGAAAATAGCCTATTAGCCTGAAATCTTTAAACCTTTTCCTGGTCAAACACTTACTGAGTCAGTGTTACATGAGACATGTCCATAACCAGTCGTGCTACTACTACAGTGTGTGTGAATTTTCTGAGTGTCACCATATCGGAAGAGCCACACAATGTAATCCATCCTTAATTGTGTAACAAACAATGAGGTAGGACAGGGAAAACAGTTGTACCAATATCACAGCTGTACAGTAAGGCGTCATCAAAATGTTGACATTGGGTAATTCCCCGGAGCTATCAAATACTATCGGAAGAGAGGATATTTAAAATGAGCAGAAATGTTTGTACAGTGACAATATTTAAGCCTAATAAAGCTAAAGCAAACACAAATTGAAAACAAACACAATTAGAATTAGCACACTCTAAATACTTTTCATTATACATTGTGCCATTTTAGAGAGGTTTGGCTGCACCCTAGTGGTAGAGTCCAGCTATCAGAATGATTTACATATTTATTCTTTTTATTTGTTGTTTGAGATTCTCTTCATCTCATATGTCAATATCTAATACTTACATGCTCATTAATTCATTCATGCAGTTTTATAGGTCGGCCTCTACAGGCAAAGAATTCTGCTTTTCACTTTTCTGTTAAACTAACTCTTATTCTGTTTTGTTTTGGTGACTTTAACATAGATTGTCAGTTTTCAAACTTGATGTTTTGAAGCTTAATTTAAGATATCAGTCTACCAAATCTCAGAACCTTCAGTCGTCATGTTAAATTGACACATAAATATATACACACTGAGCATGCGAACGCACCAAACTGCATATACTCACATTATTCTCATGTTATTCATTTATTTAGTTTTATATTCTCTATTTACTTCATAAATTTGTATTCATGCATATATTGTTGTATTGTATTATATGTTTTATTATGTTCTCTCTTAATTTCTCTGTTTATCTTATATGTAATTTAAACTATTACTGAAAACGTACTAATTAGGCAACTTTAGGTAATTGTGTCATTCTTACATATAACGTCTAGGCCTCCCATTTTCAGTCTTGATCCTCCCAAGGTTTCTTCTGTGTAACATTTAGAGAGATTTTCCTTTCCACTGTCGTCTTAGAAATGCTCATTTGGGGCTGTGGGTCTAAATATGTTATGAATCTGCTTTGAGACAAGCACTATAAAAATACATTTCACTTGACTTGACTCCTAGACATTCAGACATGTTTAGGTAGTCAACTTGATTGCGTAAGAATGAAGTTCTGGGCAATGTCCTTCTGAGGAATCTTGGATCCAGACATAGTCCCTCCACCGGCTTATCTTTTCCCCCTACACTACATCCTGGTTTAAATAATCTCAACTTCAAATGAAACATCAGTCCCATCAGAATCTGTCTTTCATTCATTCATTTATTTTCATATATAATCTAATTCTGGGTCATGGGGATCTTGGGCAGCACAGGGAACAAAGCTGGAACCAACCAGGGCACCAATCCATCTTAAGTCACATGTGCACATACACAGAGGCACTTTAGAGATGCCAGCTGACCTAACACGTGTGTTTAGTCATTTAGTCAGTTTAGTGTAAAAGGAAACCGAAGTACCCAAAGAAAACCTCAGAGAGATGAACAGAAATGTAACCGGGGATGTTTAGCACTGTGAGATGACATCACCTATTACTTGTAATCAATGTACCTCCCTCATAAATGCTTCTATGTTCTGTGTCTTATGTATGTTCAATGTTCAGGAAATTGTGACTCTTGCAATCCACTGACTAATTCAGCCCAAAGTAGGTCAACATAAAATGCCTAAAAATAATCCATAAAGCTTAATTATTCACACACACCAGCTATTTTCTCAGATTCATGCCATTACATTATTTTATTTGCATGCTCTTCATCATCTGCCCTTAGATACAGATATCTATGCTATAAATATACAAACACATGCGCCTACATCCTGTTTGCGCTGCAGGTCTGCTGACGCAGTTCTTATGCTTTGTGCTGGTGTCTTATTACTGTGCCACTGCCCTCAAACTTTCCTAAAGCAATAAAATACATGAGAATGCCAGTAGCAGTAATTGAAGGGTCTTAAAAAGACCACTTCAAGAATATTTTAATTTATATTATTGTCTTTGTTTTTAATATAATGAAGTTCAACATTGCTGCTAAATGACAATTATTACCACATTTCTCCTAAATAAAAGTTTCATTATTATATAAAATAAAATGTAAAATGTCTTACTCAAACATCAAACATGAGACTGTCAACTAAAGAGACTCTCTCAGAGCCATTTTTTACCCCATGTAACTGTAAGGTCTGTAAATGACCAAGTGTGGTAGAATGGTCTGCACCACCCACAGGTCCTGCCATTTACCCTGCTCAGGAAAAGGCTGTCTGCAGGTGGGCCACAGACTGGGAAGCAGCTGGAGGATATAGGTGTGTATGGGTGTGTGTTTAAACTGTTCTCAGGGTTGCCATTTTTTTACTCTGGCTCCTTTTTGTGACAGTCCTTTATGCAACTGGATACAATTTATATCTCTTATTCTTAAATCCCATCCCTAAATATACTTACAAATATAATGTTGCTGAAGCATGCTTCAATATAAACGTGTATGTTTTATTTGCAAGATTTAGAACTTGCAAGCAGTCATCCATGACATTGTTTCACTGGATTAATCAGGTGACATGGAAAAATGGCCTTAGTCTCTTAGCAGATTTCATTAAATTTTGAAAATATATAAATTAAATCAAAGAGCGTGCAGCAGCTCTTTAAAACAAAAACAAAAAAATCTACATGGATCACCACATGATATGAGTTTTTGATTTCTTAGTGTAAATTGACTTCTCAGTGTTCATTTCATATATTCACTGAAAATATGAGACAAATCTAGGCTTTAATTAAAATTAATTTTTAAATGAAACTAAGAATATTTTTTTTGATTACTTCATGGTCACTACATGTCATGTTTTCATAACCTTGGTACCCAACCTTGCCAAGGTTGCCAATTATTTTGGAGCTGTTAAGTGTCTCACATTTTACATTGTTTCCTGGGGCCAGTGGATCAAAGCTTTCAGCCGGTAAACCAGTGTGAACAAATTTGTTTTGTGATTGCAACTGCGAAATCAACTTGCCCGACATAATCAACAGTAGTCAATCTCAGATCCAGCAAGCCACATTTCTTCATGGCCAGTCATACCTGTGTGAAATCCATACTGGCCCAAAGGCACCCTAGTCAGTGCTAGTAAATTGTTGCTAGTGTACAGTGCCTGTAGCGTTATTCAGTGTTTAGACTAAATGACAAACATATAAACTAACTGTATATTTAATACAATAGTAATACAGTCAAACCAAACCACTAAAAATATTAAAGCATTTCTGGTGGTATGGTGCTAAGAGCCAACTGCTAGAAACAACTGGTCCTGCGGGTTGAAGTTCCTTTCAACATGAAGTTTTGGATTTACCAGGTCAGGTATTGGATTTACAGAATGCTATGATGCTAAGGGTGTACATCTGCCTGGGCTCAGTGAATTCCATGTTAGGTCCAGACCCTGTCAACATTCCTGCCCTGGATAAGCAGGGGTGCTACAAGATGTAAGAAACACTGTAATAGGTTAATAGAATGCATTTTAATGTATAAAAAAACACTGTAACAAATGTGCAATTTGTAAACATCCTTATGTGCTCCCACCCTTCATGCCACCTAGCTTAACATCATAATAATTAGGGTATATAGTTTGTTAGGCTCAAGGCTTTGTTTGGAACACAGTGGACAGCAAAATATTATACTCTTTTAACTATGCAGTGTTCTGCTTTTGGTAGAAACATGCAATATGCACTATAAGTCACTTAATGCAAATCTCATTTAAAACATGTTGAAGTAAAAGGAATTTGAATACACAAACATTAGGGGATATTTCATTGTGAGATATTTAATTCTCATAACGAAGCAGTGTAGTTCACCTGTGTGTTTTAGAAACTTTTCAAGTGGTCATTCGTGTCTTCCTGTTTTTATACAGTATTAAGAAACCCTCTTAAGAAGAAGATATTTTTTGAACCTCTCTTTATTCTGTGACCTGTGCTTGTGCAGTTCTTGTAGTGACTGGTATATACACGACTAATGTGTGTAATGAAGCAGGACAGCAGGCTGTCTCTTCAGACGTGGTGCAGTTTTGCCTCTACTACCTATTTCTGTTTCTCTCATCCTCCTCTTCCCCTTCTCTTTCAGCCCTCTCCTGACCTGCACGCTCTCACATCCTCTACAAACACACGAAATACGCATGTGCACTTCTCTCTCTCTCTCTCTCTCTCTCTCACACACACACACTCACACACACTTGCGCGCATACATACACAGTGCTGCCCCACATGATAGAGGAAGTTTGTGAAGCGACAATGGTATATTTTTAACTCTTGACACATTTCCACACATGCTCTTGCAGGATTTTACACAAGCTACACAAGGGAGCCACTATACTGAGACTTTACTGACTGGTAAAAGGGTACCTTTGACCCATCTTATCTTTATGTCTCTCTCGCAGCCATACAGACAGCAGGAAGGAGAGCTCCCCTGTGAAGCAGACTGTCAGACCTGCTAAGTCCAGCCCGGTACACAAGACTAAAGAGGAGTCACAGGACACCAGCACAGAAAGCGCAGGCAGCACTAGTCATGCCCACATGCCGTCTGCCAATGGGATATTAGGTCAGATGGACAGAAATGCCAAAGACAGTGAAACCGTGAACACTGACAGCAAGCTGCTACCGAATGGAAGCATAGGGGAGCAGAATTTGGACAGGGACGTGTCTAACCGTGTGACTGAGGAGCCCACGATACAAGGCGAGAGCAGAACAGAGAAGACCGAGAATGAGGCCAGTACGGAAGGCAGAAGTAGAAGTATGGAACATAAGGTATGTCTAACATTATTGATTCTGTCAGTGAATAAAGGTGTATACACCGCAGGTTATGAAAGGATCGCTTCCTCTGTGAAAATCCTGTTTCTACTCAGGGTTTCTATAGTAATTCTCCTTTTAGTATAGAACTTTATAATCATTTAATGCTACGTGTTTTATGATACTGTGTTTACTATAGATCAATGCAGTGACTACAGTTAACTAGAACATTACACTTACCCATGGTAAAAATGAATAAAAGTTGTAAAGGTATATAAGAAATTCTATCAAATAACTAAAGTACTGGTGATGGTTAAAACTGGTATTTAAAAAAAGTTTTTTGCAGTTCATAAATTAGTCACTGAATATGAATCAAACCTGAAAATGTACATTTCCTGTCAATTCTTAATAATTAATAAGTTTAAAACAACTAAAGCCATAATAGTTCTATATAGTAGTATTTTAAAACAAAAACAGCATGATGCAATTAAAGAAGCAAACATTTCTCTAAAGGTGACAATTAGAGATTTATAGACATGATAGCATAATTTTGGGATCAAGTCTTCAAATCTACAATTCAACACCAGAGACGACAACACTACGTCAAAAGAATTACAAAAGAAAGCCTTCTCTTTTAGCAAACCACAAATGTAAACACACATGGCTCATTTAATGAGACTGGAACAACCATGTTCAAACACAAAAAATAGAGCTTTTGGTTACAAGTACTCAGTGTCTTTAGAGTAAAAATAAAAATCCCCACACTTAAGTAGGTTTTTAACTGTTGGAGGATACCAGAGCAGAGTACCCAGAGAAAACCCTTATGGACAAAGGCAGGACATGCAGACTCCACACAGAAAGACCAACCTTCTACAGTGGTGGCTGTGAACACTTATGTATCTGTATCTGTATATGGCCTAAAACAAAAAAAGGCATCATAAATAAGAAAAAAATATTTAAAAATAATCATTTATTTTTTGAGGTCTGCATACTCCCCTCCAGCAGTGTATATTATTTAACAGATTATACTTATAGAACAGGCAAATTTAGTGTGACCACATAACGTAACGACTGTCTTTGGGATGTAGGAAATTGCTGGACTAGGCATAAGCTACAAGCTAATCCACCATAGGGCACTTACACATACTCATGCATTAGGGACACTTTAGTGTCACCAATTAATCTAACAGGCAAGTCTTTGGACTTTGGGAGGAAACCAGAATTCCCAGATAATATACAGGGAACACGGACAGACTTCACACAGAAAGGACCTAGCCCACTCCACCTGGATACTGAACCCAGAACCTTCTCACTGTGAGGCCACAGTGTTACCATCTGACCCACCGCTCTGTCCAACATTCACCAGTGAACACTTCTCAAAGATAACAGTTAACTTGGGTTATGTAGTAAATAACGCATAAAGAATGAAGATTGCATTTTCAAACACCTCAGGGTCACCACTGAGCTGAAAATAGTCTACCAAAAATGTCCAGCCCCCAGCAGCCTGTAGGCAGCATCCTGTGAGCACGGATGGAGGATTAGAGGATGACTAACGCAAACTGTAAAATAATAGATGTGCTACTGACTCTGACTTCACATCTACAGTATAAGGTGGAGCAATATGGCACTCTATTATGTATCCGATCCAGTTCTACCAGCACAACACCACCACCATACCAGTGTAACTGCACCAACATTAGAGAACAGAGTTAAGGCCAACAAAGTATGTAGAGACACAGATGGACTACAATCTGCTATTGTAGAACTACTAAGTTTATTTAAATGATAAGTGGAACTGCTTAAATTTAGAATAAAATGTGTAGAAACATAGAGGTGTACCTAATTAAGTGATTGGTTAGTGTATACATCTTTCAGTAGCATCTGGGAGACTCCCTGCTTTACTCCCTTTAGTTGGTTAAGGTACTGGACCACAGACCAGAAGGTACAGGGTTCAAATCCCACCTCTACCACAGTTGGGTCCCTGAGCAAGACCTTTAACCCACAATTTATTGGATTGTAAGACTGTATTAATTGTAAGTCGCTCTGGATACATGGGTCTGCTAAATGCTGTAAATGTAAAAAGCAAAAAACTGACTAATTCTAAATGGCTGTAGGGCTCATGACAGTAATACAAAAGAATATCTGAAGAAAGAACGAGTTCACTGAACATTTTTAACAACCCCCAAAACCATTATTTGTTTATTCTGATGGTACACTGTTAGTTTCTTAAAGTCACTTGAATTTTGGTAGATTTGGCAATAACTGGAGAGTGGTTTCACCAGAAATATTCGTATCTATACGAAATATTCTATTCATATCAAATGGTTTTGTTTGACACGCTGTTAAGCTTCCGTAGCACACACAACGTTTTTTTATGCTGAATGGCATCTGAACCAAACTAAAAGTATTTGCTTCATCTCTTCTTAATTACCAAGTAAAGCAGCAGGATTGCTGTGTGAAAATACTTCGGCATCAAAGACCACCTTGCATTTTTTTTACTGCTTTACCAGATCAAATGGACTTCCTTGCATTTATGATATATAATCATTAGCTGCCTTTTGCAGTTATAATAATGAATGAAAACCTGTAATAAAAATTACAGGAAACCTTGTACATCAGATGCTTTCAATTAATCATCCATATACACAAAATAGTCATAAAAAATTCTGAGATTGGGAATTAGTTTGGGATCCAGTGTTCTGAATAAGAGTCTGAATGTTGGCCTGCTTTTTGGTGCATCGCTACTGAAAATTCTTTGCATGTCTGTCGTACCAGTTCATATCGACCTCGACAGCCAGGAGTAAATCATTGTGGCCTAATTATTGATCTCTGTTATCTTAGTCGCACTCACTGCTGAAAAGGTTCATAATATGAAACACACAGACAACACAGCTTACAGTTACAGGTAGTAGTCACTTCCCAAATGTAAAGGCTGAAAGTGAAACCTGTAACTGTCAATGAAAGAGGTCTGCTTCCCTTCTACAGTGGTGACTGTTAACACTTAGAGTTTATGTATCTGTATAAATGTGACCTACTGCAGGCAGTAACATTCGTTTTGGAGAGCATCCCAAAAGAATCTCCTCATAACCCTGATATGAGAACCTTTAGTGTTCTGATGGTGGGCTCGTGGACATTACCATTAGCTAATGTGAGTGAGAAATGGCCATTCGTTCCTATTTCACCTCCCAGAATATTACATAACTTGCTCTTGGAGTGAAATTTGTTGGTCCTGTCGAGGCTAACAGTGACCTTGAATTTTTCCCATTCTACCCAGACAACTCTTTAGACATATTTGCTTGTTTATTTTATTTAACTATACTGTTCAGAAAAATTAGGAGATACTTCAGAATGGAATTTCGCATAATGAGATATCAACTATTTTTTTGTGAGCAGTGTATGTTATTTAACTAATTATGCTAGTCAGTCACATGCACAACAGGCATATTTAGTGTGACCACATAACATAACGACGGTCTTTGGGATGTAAGCGGAAACTGGAGCACCCAGAGTAAACCCACACAAACATGGGGGGGGGGGCAGAAAAACTAAGTCAAAGGTCAGTATTTGTAATTTAAGTATAATATTTATACATCACTTTTATGAAAATTAACCACGGTCTTTTGCCAAAAAGAAAATTATAACATGGTTACTCTGGTATCTCTACCAATGGTTTTATCCTCATTTTACAGTAGGATGGTATGAATTTTACTTGGTTTATTTAATTATTAATTTAATGTCTCATCAGCATCAATGGCTTCTCACAACAGGAACAACTATACGCAGGTTCTGCCATAGTTAATATAAATGACAACATTAAAATCATGGTTAATATCCGTGAAGGCATTTAACGGGATTCTCTTTGTCAACTTTTAGGACTTAAGTCCTATTTATGCCAATTTTTAGGTCACATTTATTTCAAAATATAGTACATTCTAAAGAGTTTACAGACTTTCAAGCAATCCTGAAGTAACTATAGATATTTAACTGTTATGTAATTCTTTCATAGCTACTACTAACTACAACATAAACTATTGCTAACTGCTAGTAGATTATTTAACATCACCCAAGCTGTAGTGACAATTGCATTCTAAACATTTTTAAACATAAAATATGGTTAGGAGTTATAGATATTTTAATAGGGGGGTTGGTATACTGGCAGGGGCAGATAAGGATTCATTTACTTGACAAGAGTTACCCTCAATGGAGCTATGTGCTCTCTATGTGTTACCAAGGTGATACCAACTATAGAAACTCCTGCGGAAACCCTCAACCACTGCTTTGCTTAGAAGACCTTGGTTATCTCTTTGAGAGAAGATCTTTTTCTTTATAAATGAAAATTAAACTTTTTCTGTTGTCTATGGAGCTCATGCTCTCTGTACACTGTAGCATGTAGATTCTGTAGACTGTTTATCTACTGGTAAATCCTACTTCTATGTAGAATTCAAAGAAGCATTTATGTGGAACGGTCTTAAAGTGTATTTTTCTTGTGATTAATGGCCTAACTATACTAAGTGTGGGGGGAAAATCTATATTCCATAATAGTTTGGGAAGTGTTTCATTATTGAAGCTTACATTAATTCTTGCGAGACTTATGCACTGGTTTACCTGATATTTGAATCCTAGGAGTTAAATTCTCACCACCTTCATTTGAACAAAATGTCACTGATTCAGTTTTCTCCACAAAATCTTTCCTTTAACTAATGAATACCACATATTTGCTAGATTAGAAACAACCAAACATGACTGTTTCCCCATAATACGACTAATGAGCAGGCATTTTAATGGTGCTACATGGAGGATGGGTCCCCTGTTGAGTTTTGGTCCTCCCAAGGTTTCTTCCTACTACTTTCAGGATTTTGTTCCTTTCCACGGTCACCCTAAGCTTGCTCAATTTGGGATTGGCCTTTTAGCATAATATAAGATTGTAAAGCTGCTTTGAGACAATACACGATTGTAAAAAGCACTATATAAATAAATTTGAATTTTAATAAGACTGTAACAGCTGAATCAGTTAGTTTCGCCCTCTCTATTCTAATCACTTATTAGTAAGATCCTGGAGTGCTTGAGCTTAAAGGATCTGGTGTTCTTCTGTATGATAAGATTATAAGACTGTATGATATGGGATACTTGGTTTGTGGAAATGACAAAGGGGAAAAAAAAAAGAAAAAAATTCCCTTTGCTCTTTAAAGAGCGATTCCTACTTTCGTATAAACCATGATAAAACTCAAGACCAGTTGAACGAAATAAAAAAACAGCACAGCCAAATGAAGTAGGACAGCGAACAACAACTAAGGAAAAGCCAGACTTCTCCAGTGTTAAAAAAACATCTAGAAATAAATAATTGTCCCCAAACAGCTTTACAAAAAACATTCCCTTTGTTCTTTAAAAAGCCATTCTTACTTTTGTATAAACCATGATCCAATGGGATTGGGTTAAATTATTGTGCGACTGTGGTAGCCTAGTGGTTAAAGTACTGGACTATGGATCACAAGGTCCAGGGTTCAAATCCCACATCTGCCACAGTTGGGTCCCTGAGCAAGGCCCTTAACCCACAATTGCTTGGATTTGTAAGACTGTATAAATTGTAAGTTGCTCTGGATAAGGGTGTCTGGTAAATGGAATGAATGTTAGTAAAAGTTACTGAATCACATGGGTCGCTGGGTGACTATTATTTTTGTGATAAAGCTAACCTGGGAACCAAATGGGTTAATGGAATTACAAACCAAAACTCTCCAAGGAAACATGCTTGTATATGTTTGTATACCTGAAGCCCACGATGGGACACTCTTTGCAGATGTTGCACTTGGCCTGGTGTTTAGCCGTCTCAGCAGCTGCTACTCTGTGCAGCACTGGAAGCCAGACCATGGACTGAGGTTCCAGCCTCATCCATTCGATAAATTGCCTTGGCTCCAGTTCCACTTTGTTGTTTACCTGTGAAGAGACAGGAAGATGTGGTAAGTCTGAAGTGAGTTCCTAAGGCCAATTTAGGACTTTAGGCGTCTCAACATCTGACACATTTCCATATCACTTGTACACAGTTTATCTTCTAAATTTCCATTATAGCAGCATAAAAACTCAGTGACTATGGTATTGTCTGGTCGACGTCCACGTCTCTCAGGACGTAAACGGGGTGTTAAACGGCGTGTACCTGTGCTTGCTTATCTAATCCTGGAATTAATGATGACGATTTTTATGGAGAAACTATGAAGTACACATTAGTAATATTTTAGATGAATCCATTTAATGGCCTTAGATGTCACCAGGTATAAGGGACTCTGAGTTAAACACAACCTTGTATAAGAACAAGCCGTGTTTTGTCGAACCCTTGCTGAACGATGGCTTTAATATCCAAAGTCGAGTTCATGAGCATCCATAAAAGGATCTGTTTTTATAAAGAACATCAACATGGGTCCTGTAATGAGTTTCTAAAGCTTGCTCTCGCAGAGGTGGTAAATAATATCAACATCATGAGGTAATGAGTTTGTTATTTAGCAAGACAGACACCGGTTCTTTTCATAAGGAGTAGATAGGAGTCAATTAGAGGATCGAGTACAGGTACAGAGGTTAGCATCATATTGTATTGTGCAAAGGATTGGTCACACATGCTCACCATTTAACCAAATCAGAATAAACATACAGCAAAACAACAAAACCGAAGCTCAAGAACAGTTGATTAGACGAACGAAATAAAAAACAGCACAGTCAAATGAAGTAGGACAGCGAACACCAATTAAGGAAAAGCCAGACTTCTCCAGTGTTAAAAAAAACATCTAGAAATAAATCATTGTCTCCAAGCAGCTTTACAATTTCATTTGATCAACTATTACACTGGTTAACAAATTTGTATGAACATTTTGTTTCCTCTAAAATTTTTTGCAAAACAAGTAGATTTTAACATGCTGAACACATATGTTTTCATTATATCTGTATCACGTACCGTTTGCAAGAAAATTGCAATATTCGTTAAGCACTGTCACATGTCTAATGGCATATACTGTGATAGCAATGTTGGCACTGTGAAACAAAATGAAAATGTTTTGCAGTAGATTTTGGATTGTAATCGCTGACTGACACTTCACAGATGAGAATCCAACAAGAGTCACCAAGCATAGACGGATTCCACTTGCCCTGGTACCGTTTCTCCATCTTGGCAATGTCTTGATGAAACCTTTCACCATGTTTGTCACTCACAGCGCCGAGGTCGTCTGGGAAGAAGTCCAGGTGGGAATGAAGAAAATGTATCTTTAGTGACATGTTGAACTTCATCATTTGTATGCCTGAAGCACACTTTGAACCTCTTCGACATAGTCAGGTGCTTTACAGTTGCCTAGAAAGTTACAAACGAGGTTCTTGAAGGGTGACCATGCAACACGTTCTGTGCCCTGCAGAAGACCATCAAAAAGGCTTTCCTTCATCACAGTTGTGATCATCTTAAGATCATCACACATGTTCCAGTTGTACGTCGAGTACTGAATGTGGTTTAGCAGAAACTGCATGTTCTCATATGTTTCTTTCATGTGAACGGCATGTCCGACAGGTATAGACGGGTAGATATGGCCATCGTGCAGCAGGTCAGCATTCAGGCTTAAGGTTGATGAGTCAATGAACAGTTGCCATTCTGACGAGTCGTGGTCACAACCGAGGGCACGAAACAATCCACTAATATCACAGCAAAACGTCAGACTGTCAACTTGGCTGAAATACTGTGCCAAATCTTCATGACGACTGCGAAATACTGACATTTTTTGTACTGAATGAAAATAATTCCAGCCTTGCAGCCTTGACCCAAGCAGCTCTGCCTGACTTCTCAGTCAGAGCTGAACGAACTGGTCAGAGATTTTGTGACAGAGATATTAAATGAGGGTCGCCGGATGTTGATGTTATTAAGTCTGGATCATTGCTGGTGAAAAGTTCGAGTACTTAATAATCTTCTTGCTCTTGGCAGAGTATCCTGACACGTTCGTCATGCATAAGTAACAATCAGTTCCATGGTCCTTCTGTTACCTCTTCTCAAGGTCGCACGCCTTCCAGCCTAGCTCGTAGTCCACTGGTGCAAGATGCACAACATATGAGGAGCCCATCTCTTGTCCTGGTCACCAATTTTGCACCCGAAGTATAACTCATATGCCTTCTTAACTACT
>JAUZSV010064422.1:0-14813 GCA_034780495.1 Parotocinclus cesarpintoi
ACATACATATAACATAAGCCACAATCAGTACAACCATAAAGCTGAAAAACCTCTGATTGTGATGACCCAAGTGTGCTCATGTCCAGAACAGGACAGCAGAGGTGCAGGTAGATGGGGCAATCGTGTTCTGGCACAGTATAAGGCAGCTAGGGCACACCCTTGCTTTAGTGTTTGCCCATCCCCTTAAGTCTGACTCTGTGTTTAATGCTGTATGACATCACATGGCCTCTGTCTGACCCATTGTATCCGTATCACCTGTCCTATTGTGGGCTGATCTGTGAAATCCCCTACCTTTTTCCTCTCATCCCTTCATCTCTCAGGAGAAGAGGGGGAATTACAGCCCTTGCACAAGAAACAAAGGCCTCAGGGCGGGTGAGCAAGGATGATAAGGGCAGTAAAGGTGGCCACAATGCTGTGCCAAGGGTGCAGTCTAACTTCCACAGCACTGTACTGACAAGATGAAGCCAAGGAGAGCATCCTGTGGGAAGTAAATCTTTGATATGTGTGTAGTTCAAAACCAGGACTGCTATGGACAGGAAAGAGACACTCATGAAAGCCTGATCTGAGGTCATCTGAGGTAGCGTATTAGACACAAGACAGTCAAAGCCAACGGACAGCACCAAAGTAAGAGCCCATATTGTTTGTGACGATTCCTGAAGCAAGCGTTTTTCTGTTTTTTTTTGTTGTCCTTGAATTTTTAGAAATAATTGGACAGCTGTAAACCTTGACCATGGTGAAGTAAACAGGAACAATGCAAACTGGTGTTGTTTATGTCCATCAAATGATCTGGTCAGCCTAACAATGAATGGAATAGAATAACTATCAAATTAGGAATTATTTATTAGAAACAAAAGCCAGAAAGACCAGGTAGAGCTATGGTGAAACCAAAGTATTAAGGCATAATAAAATTTTCACAGCTATGTTTGGCGTGGATGGTTTACCCAAGATAAATAAAAGTCTCGAAAATTGTATGCCTGTACTCACAAAGGCTTTGTGCTCTACATGGAATCCATCTGTCCCAATTTATGTGCATACTAAAGGTTCCCAGGTGTTGTCTCTGCACTTGGGTCAGCATTGAAAGGGCAACAACTAAATGAAGTTACAGCTCTAACGGCACACACCCTGGCCTTTGGATTTGATTTCTCATTGACATCTGGACAAACAGGCAAACAAACGCATGGCATGGAAAACAAACTATTGGCTTCTGGGGATTCCTCCAAAAGTGCATATCCCTGCTGAATGAAATGCCACAATGTTTTAGTCGATGTATGCAGTCAATACGAGCGCAGGTGATTGTTTATCGTGAGGTTGACAGGATGCTCTACAGCTACCGAGCAGAGTGGATTGTGATATAGATTAAGAAAGACGGGAGTGGTTTTACCTTTTTGAGCCACTCTTGGATGGAGCTGCCGGCATACTGGTGCCACACATTGTGAACGGAGTCCGTCATGGCCACAGCACTGACACGCGGCAACACCTCTTCTTCCCTTGTAATCATCTGAGAGAGTAAAACAGAAAGACCGATATGAGGCGATTATCAAGTTTGTTATTAACAATGTATTAAACAGGGGCTAAGTCTAGACTTTTCCTTGTCTATCCCATTTGTGTCACATGGCTGCTTAGCAGTGGTATAAAAATTAAACACAATTCACTTTAATACTGATCTACTACAACAACAACAATGAACAACAACAGTAACAAATTTCAAATTGCATACTTTAATCTTATTTAACGGAAGGACAGTTGTTGGGTCAATTAATGCATAATTTTCAGTGGTTAAATTTCAAGGGCAACATGGTGGCTCGGTGATTAGCATCGCTGGTTCACAGCAAGAAGATCCCAGGTTTAATCCCAGGAAGAAGCGGTGTGGGTCATTTCTGTGTGGAGTCTGCATGCCCTACCCATGTCTGCGTGGGTTTACTTTGGGTAGTGCTGCTTCCTCAAACAGTCCAAAGACATGTGTCTAATTGGTGACTCTACAAAGTGGCCCTCAGAGTGTGACTGTGTGTGTGTGGCCAAAGATGGTTTGGCACCTCGTGTAGGGTTGTTCCTGCCCTTGCGCACAGAGTTGCCGGGTGGGCAAATTTCAAACATAATAACAAAGTAAGTAGTGAGACTACAGTTTTCTATTATCCTATTTACCTATTGTTTTGAATGTTTTTTTCCGAATAAAAAAAAAAATCACATTTTCACTTTCTTCCTCTGTGATGAATTCCATTTGATGCTTCATATTTATTTTTATACCTACCAAAACAGGTAAATCAAAATGATTGTTACATTTTCTTCAATATGAGGCTTTAAATCAGCCATTATAGGTTGGATTTGCAAGCAACCATAACACCTCGATATCACAAAACACTAGGATGAACATATTTAAGCAGCATAGCTTTTAAGGTTTTTAAAAGAATATCATTTAATATTAAAAGTTTGAAACATTGCATTATACACTGCTCACAAAAATTAGGGGATATAAAAGCCCACACTATGTAGACACACTGGAAACTGTTTGCCAACTTTTTTTCTTAACGTACCATCAATACTGCAAAAATCTAGTGGAGGCATTACAAAAAAAAAAATTCTATACAACAAGTGCATATGCCGCTGGCACAATCGAACGACAAAGCGTTAACTACTGCTGTAAGATAAAAGAGTCTGGGAAGGAGACAGGTCTGACAACAATAGGGTAACAATCACTTCACTTGATAGATTTTATAGGAGCTACACATGGGCTGGGTGCTACATCAAAGTGTCGGTGGCCATTTGAATACAGTGCGTTCCCTGAGCGCAGTTAAATTAAAGGGTGTGTATAGAGATAAATTGAATCTATTAAGGCACTAAGAACTAATATATCACTCTGCTGATAAGCTACTCTCGGGATCATCTACTTAAAGAAACAAGGAGGAAGCATGTAACGCTTGCATACATAAACAGGCACAGGAAAGGGAGCCAAGATGTGGCTCAAATGCCTCTCTCACACTCAACAGCACCCAAGAGAACAATATGTTTGACTCTTTAAAACTCTTCAAAGTGTCAGTCAAACCAGAATATAATGCCTCTTAAATGTAAGCAAGCAGGTTGCCAAAAAAGTCTTAGAGAAAGCCGATCATAAAATAACCAGAGTAGCACGAGAGAACAGTCTTAACGGGATGTGTTTTAATGCATTTTAATGGAAATACTGTCAGAAACCTGGCGTGTCATATCAAGAACGTACTCATGTCATGACAAACTGCTTGGTGTGGTGTAAACACAACCTCAGTGCTAGTTAAGGAAGAAAGAAACCACAAATGAAATCTGTTTTCCATTGGGAACAGAGACGCATGAGCATCACACTTACAGCATCATGAGCCTTTGACTGATGTCCTTCAGCAACCACGAGACAGAGAGAGAGAGAGAGAGAGAAAGAGAGAGAAAGACTACACACAAATGCTTAACGTGAGACACATAATGGGTGACGTCCATGACTGAAGTCAAAGCTGAAGAATGAAAAGCAAGCTGCTACAGAAACGAAAACATGCATCATAGAATTAGAATGAATGTATATATATGAACAGAGATAAATGAATGCAACGCTATACACACATGTCATCTCTATCAGCCTGTCAGTGTTAGCAGTTAGCAAAGCGTAGTGTGCAGAAAGAGGACTAGGCAGCTGCCGCTCATCCATTTCCAACCCAAAAAGACAGTACAAAATGCCAACGTACATGGACTTGTTACACTCTAAACCAAAAGAGAAAGAAAACATTTGCTTTTGTGCTCCTGCCGTTGAGCATCTTGTCTGAAGAGGATAGGGGAGAAAAAGAAAAGGACAAGATGGCAAGGTGAAAAAGGACCTGAAGGTCACTAATTAATTAGTGATCAGTAGCCAAAAACACTGGACAAGAATTCTAACTCGGACAGTCCTCCAAAATAATGTTCCTTTGTTCAACCAGTGTAAAGTTTACTCGGGGGGCTCCCAAATGATGCAGCTGTATGGTTTTGCCATCATCGGGGGGACTGCAAATTCAATTACAGTTGTGCTTGGAGACCAATAAAGCACTGCTTCAAAAATTATTTGGCAAAATGGTCTGTTTCCTTCAGTTTCTGTCACTCAGAGCAACTCTAGTTAAACAATGGTATCTTTTAGTACATTTATTAGCAGTTGGTGCCCTCCTCCATGCTCATGGCCTGGGGTATTGCCAGGTAAAGCCAATCACAGCACAATCCAGTTCATGTTTCAATGCAAAACAGGTAAGACCATGTTGAGACTTGAGGATTGAACCGAGTTGTTGGTGTAGTCCTGATGTTAATTCATTTTGGTAGTTCTACTGAACTACTAATGCATTTAGGGCTACAAAGGCAAGTCCAAGAAGGTCCTGAGTTTGATCAGGTGGAACAGTCTGGATCCTTTCCATCTGGGCTTGATCCAAATACTCAATTTTTCCCCCAATGCCATGCGTGCTAGGTCAATTGCTGTCTCTAAGGTGCCCAGAGTGAGCAAGTGAGTCGAGGGTTGTTCCAGACTTGCGGCGTATGCCAACAGCTAGGCACTGGAGTTTGTTACTTCCCTTTTAATGGCGTACTCACACTAAGTGATTTGTACCATATTCGAACAAGTTTGCCCCCGAAGTGTGGATTGTTTGACTAGTGTGATCACTCTGTACTGTGCCCAGGCATATTATGCTTGAAGAGGTAGGCTCAGGCACTCAGACATGGTATGCATGTAGCATGAATACAACGTCAAGTTTGCAGCCTCCATAATCTATACTTGCAGCAACCTAAAACTGTTGCGTTGCATAATCAATAAATCCATTATAGAGTGTATGAAAGGGCTGTGTGTCTGCGTACAAAACAATGCCAAAAAAGCTACATAAGTACAACCATGAAGACCTTCAGTCTGTGCGAGAGTGCCTTTCTCTACCACCATACTTCCCATCGTGATGACATAAGTCTTCTTGGGCCTATAACGTTAATCGCTGGCTAGCATGACGTGGGAGGGGGGATAATCATACCATGGTACAATGCAACTGGACAAAGTATGAGTAACAATGAGTGTGTTTACACAAACTTAATAATTCAATAACTGCTGAAAACCTGATTTTACCAGTAATCCGATCCAAGAGTTTACATGCACTTGAATAATCGGATAAACAGGAAAGCCATTTTTGCAACTAGCCAGTAACCTCACAGAAAAAAAAATTACGTAAACTTTAAAATGTAACATGAAATATTAAAATTATTCATTTTCCCGACATACTGTGTCACACAGTACATACTGTGTTTCAGTCTCCCCAAAGCATTCAAACACCGTTTCGCTTCATTTAATTCAGATATCATGGTAAATACCATTTGCAGTCAAGGAAAAAAGACAAATTAAAGCCAAATCTTTAGCATAGGTTGACCTGGCAGCTGTGACTGGTTATAAAATGGGGAAACTGGTATACATGCTATGAGCAATCCGATTACTAGAATAAAATTCAGCTCTCTTTATTGGATTTCTTTATCTGATTCCTAGATCTGAGTGTGTTGTTTACATGATGACTTAAGCAATCACAATCACTATTCACCAAAGATTTGTTTTTGCATCAAGTAACTTGCAAAATGTCAGGGTGAAAAACAAATGTGACAGTAGCTTTAGCACTTTCTAATGTTCTAAAAGGTCAAGACCCAAATAATAAGGTGGAAATTGGCAAGGACAAGGGAAAAGCAGTAGAAAAGTATGGCTGTAGACAAATCTTTAGAAGATACAGTATAAGGTTTGCATCATCAGTAGAAAACCCATTTTAAGTGAGTGAGATGTCTGGATGTGTCAAGAGCTCTTCTGATATGAGCTAAATCCGAGAGCTGAAGAGGACAAAACCTGTCGGCCTCATAGCTTTACCCATCCCCTCACCAATCATCGCTCCTCTCACTCTCTGCTTGACCTCCATCATAACCTCTACTGTAAAATACGGCATTTAGCACTTTAAGCTGCCGGAAATTAAATAACAAGCTAATTGCTTGACTTTCTGAAATCTCTTTCCTTGACCAAGATGTTATCTATTTGGCTCTTTGCCTTGGTGCAGCTGACAGCTTGGCGTGTGAAACATCCATGCATACAAACATGGAGACAGGAAAAAGAATCCAAGAATAAGAAGAAAGAAGTGTAGAGCCATCTCTCTTGTGCTGAGATAAATGCTCTGCCATTTCAGCCTTGGCCAGAACAAAGGCAAAGGCTTTCCCCAAGATCTAAACACATGGCCAATAAGACAATTATTTAGGACTTTGATAATTATGTGTCAAAGCCAGCACAAGTCACCAGATAATTAGGTGAGAACTGAATGGTAATCCACAATGGTGTCTCTGGGGGGCAGGGAGGAAAAGAAAAAGCTCGCCACATCTCCGGATGAACGCAGACAGAATGGAGCAGCAAATAAATAAATAACGCAAGCTTTTAAAGTGAGCCTACTAACCAGCAAAATTACCAAAAAATAAGCCTCAGCGCAAAGACGCAGGGTGCTTACACACAGCCATGAATCTAGGCGCTGGCTGATTCAGGAAGCCATGCTGTTCACATCGTTGTTGAGCACAGCCTAATGCACCCAAACTGCTGCCATAATCTGGTGGCCCCGCCGCGTGGTAAAATGAAGCTTAAATATTTGATTGATTAACTGTCCAATTACGGCTAGCGAGAGCAGCAACCGCCACATGCTCTTGCAAACACACAGAAGAATTGTGTTTCCATTTAAAGCTTGTAGTGCTCTGTGGCCAACATATTTTGGGTGAAATTATTCCACTTTTAGCTATTATGGAGGAAAACAGAGTTGATGTTCGAACAGAATTCAAGATAGCTACAAGGTAAGTCCGAAGAAATATACTGAAAAATATTAGTATGACAACGGACTTGAGCGTTTAACAATAAAAATGGAATATAACAAAAAATAGAAATTTAAACTGGCCTGGCCAGACTAATGAAGAAACAGTCTGAACAAAGTCAAATATTGCAGTAGATACACTTGGTAGACATGTCAGTTACTAATCTTAAGCTTAACTATGTTATTCCGTTTGCAGGCATTTCTACCTATTTCAAGCATTTATTGATCTTGTTTCAATTTTATTTATTTATTTTATTTTTTATAGCCCTTTTATAGTAGACACTGTCACAAAGCAGCTTTACATTGATATATAAACAAGTGTCACAAATTGAATTCCCTAATGAGCAAGCCAATGGCTACAGTGGAAAGGAAAACCTCCCTGAGATTAAGAGAAAGAAACCTTGAAAGGAACCAGACTCAGAAGGGAAACCCATCCTCTTTTGGGAAATAAACATAATTCAATGTATTAAATCTATGAAGGGAATGGAAAAAGAGCATCTTTGGCATGGCTTATCCTCCTGTCTGATAGGAGAGGGAGCATCTTCGGCATGACTGATCGTTCCGTCTGATATCATCTCCCATATCAGGGTTCACCACATACCAAAGGTGCTCTACTGGATTGAGATCTGATGACTGATTCAAGTACAGTGAACTCACTGTCATGTTTAAGAAACCTGAGATGATTTGAGCTTCATGACATGGTACAATTAGCCATCAGGAAAAAACCTCCCCAATTCAGTACACCAGTCCCAGCCTGAACCCTACCAGTCAGGATGGACCCATGCTTTCATCTTTTTTTGTTTATCCCAAATTCTGACCCTACCACCCAACTGACAAAGCAGGAATTTAAACTAATCAGATGAGGCAACATTTTTCCAGTCTTCGAGCCCATGTAAATTGTAGACTCAGTAGTCTGTTCTTAGCTGACTAAAGAGGTACCTGGTGTGGTCTTCTGCTGCTATAGTCCATCTGCTTTAAAGTTTTACATGTTGTGTGTTCAGAGATGTACTTGTGCACACCTCAGTTTTAATTAGTGGTTATTTGAGGGCTTTTCTGTAAACTAGTTAGAAAGGCTCAATGAACCAGTTTAGACAATGTCCTCTGAGCTCTGGCATCAGCAAGGCATTTTGACCCCGAGAACTGTCACTCACTCTTTTTTGGACCGTTCTCTGTAAACCCAAGAGGGTGGCTAGGTGGAAAACCCCAGCAGTTGAAAAGTAACTGGTGATTGACTGGTGATTGTATCCTTGGAGTCAATATTGTGAAACCTACCAAATAACTGAAATATCACTGTAATCTATTTTCACTAGCTTTTGCTTTTGCTTGCTAAGCTCCTGTGATAAGACTAAAGCAAAAACGAACAGTTTTGCTACAGTTTCTATTAAAAAAGAAGAAACAACCATTATGTTTTAAAGAAAGTTAAAAAAATGAAATAAAGAAAACACTAGCACGTTTGAAAGTGACAATACATTTGTGACTCAAATTTATACAAATATGGCATGTAGGATGCAGTCATGCTTTCCCGTCATGGGTAAGTAAATAAAACATGCAAATGACAGTCTGAGCAAGCGTGGACATTCAACACTATTGGATACAATCGAGTTAACTACCCCCACAAGATTTTTAGTCCTGCTTATAGAAGTTTGTAATTATGGCCAGCTGTGACCGAGCCTGCTGCTGCTACAGGATTACAGTATAAATTACAGCACGTGTGCCATACTGATTATGAACATTGCATCTTGTGGTGTTACAAATACAGATTCCAAGTGTAGGAATGTGCCTGGTGCATATAAGAAAGCCCAGGGTCAGTAGGAATGAGGCTAGGTAAATGCCTTTGAAAGCCTTTCCATAAAATGCTACAGTAATTAAAACGTGAGTAAATTGGAAGTCGCGTATTTCTAGCCGAGCTTTGCTTCACCACATGGAATGCAAAAACAAGCGACAAAGTACAACACTGTTATCAACCAAGCGTTAAGCAAGCACAATAGGCCATACATTTTGGATTTTTTAAGCTTGCTATCAAGCAGAAGTAGCCCTCTGTGATCCCTCTACACCTAACTGACCTAAGACCTGACCGGAGTTCTGCTGCTGGAAGGATGAATGCCAAAGTCTTTCACTGATACTGAAGGGCACAGAGCAACCCTCAGATTTGCCCTTTAGCCCTCGGCATAGACTGGAAAAACAGCAGCAGCTGCCCTGAGGTTTGTAACACCCTCCACAGGAAGAGACAACACTCGCACTTTCCCCTGCTTTGAAGACCAGGGACTTGAGGCCCGGCCATTCTTTGTCTTTAGTACAGGAAGGAAAGCACTAAGCACCAGGATGCTATGAGGCCCCGGGGAGCCAAAGTGTGCGCAAGAGAGATCTGCCTAACCTGTATGCGAGTTTATATAATGTAATTGTGGTGTTAAGGTCACATGCATTTGGAAGCGCCATAGCGACATTTAATGGGGAGCGGCGTTAGGTTCTGATTAATGAACGTCAAGGAGTGGAGGCAACAACTTCCTGGTCTATTTCCTGCCTCTCAGCACGCTGTCACGTGCACACAGGATGCTTTTGTCAAGAACGTAGGTGGAGAGACAAGAGAAGGATATCGGTTAGCTGCTGAGGGGCAGGACCGGGAACGAGGCATGAGGATGACACCCCTCACCCACGTGCACACCAACACAGACGCAGCAGAAAGGGAAGGGTGAGGAAAGGGAAGCCGGGTAAATATTTACTGACACAGCACAAGCGGCGAGCGTTCGACACCTAATGGAAACAAAAGCAGGAGGAGAAGTCGCCGTGTGCCAGGAAAGAGCTCACCACGGCTCCACTCCGCCCCTGACTAAAACAGAGGAAAAAGGGAAGTATGAAAAAGAAATTAAAAAGAAATATTTCCCTAAAAATACGACACGAGGACCAGTGTGTACTTTTATTCTTTTAACAAACATACAATAGGAGCCAAACCTCTGAGGTCACTAGTAAAAATGTTTTATTTTGATCCTATATAACTATTCAAAGTGATGACACTACACACATCAAAGCTACTTGAAGACCAAAGAAAATTAAGGAGTGCTTACTGTCATTGACTTTTCTCCACGTTTCTCTGACCCAGCATTTGTTGAGAAACTGAAAGCTAAATTTTCAGTCATTCATCTTCCTTGGAATATTGTGAAATCACACTGGTAAAACGTGGATCATCAAAGTTTGGGCAAACAAATGGAGCCCATGCCAAGTGTAGAATTAATGAGTGCACTTAAATTCCCTTCATAATCAGATAACTGCAAAAAATCATATGTGGTCAGTGATCCGATTAATGAGTTTACATGCACTTGAGTAAACAGGTTTGGGAAACCCCCATGACTCAGACAATGATCGGATATCTAATTTGCAACCAGCCAATAATCTAGCAATTTGCTGTGTTTAATTCCAAAGTTGCCAGATTCAGTCAAAAGACAAAATGCCACAGTCAAAGGAAAAAGAGCCCAAAACAAGGCCAATCTTTAGAATAGGCCAACCTGGCAACTGTGCTAATCAGACCTGATTCTTGCAAACCAATTCACAATGGACTTAAGGTTCTAAGGACAGCAGGGAAGAAAGTTGATTAACGGACTTGTCAGTAGCCTACAAAATCTACAAATGTGTTTTTAATGTAATCGGGGTATCAAAACAGTTAAAACGAATGTCCCTTTTGTATATTGTGTCTATATGTCTTAAATACATTTTCAATCCCTTAAAAGGCTTCGTTTTGTGTCTTCACAATTGTGCATGTAAGTAAAGAAAAAATATAATATTACACAATTATAATTATTAGTATATTAAAAATGTTTGTATCTGTTTTTGGGTGGGGTGTGAGAAAATCATTATGAGAAAAATGAATTATCAGGTCATGTGAATGAAGTGACGGTGAAAAGTGATGCCACAAGAAACAAAACACCAGAGTTAAAAGCCAACATCTTTCAAATAGGCAAAAAATAAGCGTAAATCTTTAGAACAGGCGAAACTGGCAACTGTGTTCATAAGGCCGGAGAGCATGTGCAGAAAACTTTTGAACATACATGTGTTTATGTGTATGTGTGTGTGTGTGTGTGTGTGTGTTAGACAGCAAGGCATAGGTACATGGCGATGAAGGCCCTTGTTTAAAGTATAAAGACCTGCTGCTGGGCCCTGTCATTTTGGCCCTTCATCTATTCTAGTGCTTGAAGCCATGGAAAGAGAAAGAGTACACAACGTACAGTGTGTGTGGTCTGTTTTTTGTTTGTGAAATCTTTATGTCCACCTAGCAATGCATGTGTTTGTGTTAAATACGCACTAAACAGAACTGACACAGGATTGCTTTCTGCATTAGTATTGTTCCACCTACTGATCAAAAAATTGATATGAAAACTGAGTTCAGCATAAAATACAAATGCTATGCACTATGTTTAAGAAAGTCTACTATTTAATGGTATATTAATAAACACACTAAACAAGCATGTAAAGTGATTAAATAGGAGAGATAGATGGCATTCATTTGTGTTACATTAATTTTTGTCTTTAGATTGATTCTATTTTTAATTTAACTATTTATTTATTTAAGTATTATTTCATATTTCCACTTTACTATATATAGGTAAAAGTTTATGGACACCCAAAAATGACAGAACATGGTAATTAGTGCATCGTTTACCCCTATCTTATCTGCTACAACAGCACTTGTTTTTCTAAGAAAACGTTACAGTGCATATTGACTCACTTTCCATTCCAGAGCATTTTCAAGGTGTCTGATGGAGTAAAGACGTGAGGCTTTAAGGAAAGCAGGGTGGAAATGTGATGAACTGACTATAGCAGAAAGCTATAACCCATTCAATTAGCACTGTTTGTCTATCAAGAATCCAAAAATGTTATATTATGAATATCTTTTAGTCGAGGGATGTCCACAAACTCTTGTCTATAGTGTCTATATACCTTAAATACATTTTTAATACAGCCTTTCAAAAAGGTCTTCATAATGTAAGCATGCAAGATAACAAAACTCATTTTTTATTCGTGTTTTTGGAAAAGCACTTTTCAGGTCATGCTGATGAATTGCTGAAAAAATTGAACAGTAATTGACAGTGGATTGGCTGGTCAGATTATGGCTTAATAAACAAAAATAAAGAAATAAATGCAGCAATATTAATTACTTAGTTAAAATAATTCTTGTGGATCATACAAAAATAAAAATAAATGAATTACTTCATTTAAATGGATACAAAGATCTATTCTACACCATATGGTTCCGTTTTGTCAAAAACATTGGCTTCAAAGTTTTTGTTTGATGTTGATACTGTGTGTAGTTTGTTAAATATAGAAGCCATCGATAAGTACTGAAATGAATGTGCATAGTTCGATTTTATGTGTATTTGAACACTTGGTTATTATATTACATTACATTACATTATATTATATTATATTTATATCCTACAAAAACGATTAACCCCAACACGACGAGTCGAAGACGAGTGGTGACCCAATGTAACCCAAGTTTGCGCCCTGACTGTGCCTTCCGGAAAAGTTGTTCATCACATCCAAACAACCGGCTGTGTCTGAAGGGGGAGGGTGTCGACTGGGAAGCGTACCCTGGCGGTACTCTTATCAAAACAGGCTACAGAAACATTGATTTGCCAAGTTCCTCCAGTGAACTTGTTGCACCAATCAGTCTGTGACATTTCCTCCCTACTGGATATTCCATGATCAACTGTGAGTGACATTATTGAAAAGGTTTAGGAAGTTACAGCAACTCAGTTACAGACTGTCAGACTACGTAAAGTTACAGGGCAGGCTGCTGAGGCTTAGCGCATAAACGTCAAGAGTCCTGCTGCCTCAATAAGTGCAGCGTTCCTAACTTCCTCTGGCATTGACTTCCACTTTGCACCTGGAGCTTCATGGCATGGGTTTCCATGGCTAAGAAGCTGCAAGTAAGCTTTACACAATGCCAAGTGTCATATAGAGTGGTGTAAAGCATGCCACAACTGGACTCTGGAGCAGTAGTAAGGTGTTTTCTATGGAGTGACGAATATCACACTTCTCTATCTGGTGGTCTGATGGATGAATTTGGATTAGGCAAATACCAGGAAGATGTTACCTGCCCAACTGTATTGTGCCAACGATAAAGTTTGGTGGAGGAGGTATAATGTTATGGGGTTGTTTTTTCTAGGTCTCTTAGATCAAGTATCTTAGGGCTTCAACATACCAAGGCATTTTGGAAAATTGTATGCTTCCAACATGGTGGAAACAGTTTGAGAAATGTTATTTCTGTTCCAGCTTGGATACACACCAGTAAACAAAGAAAGGTCCATATTGGCATGTCTGTGTGAGAACTTGACCGGTCCACCCTGAGCCCTGATCTCAACCTCACAGAATACCTGAACTCACAAATGCTCTGTTGGGCAAACGGGCAAAATTCCCACTGAAACAGACCACACTCTTGTAGAAAGCTTTCCCAGAAGAGTGGAAGCTGCTGGAGCTGCAAATGGGCGATCAAGACCATATTAATGCTAAGAGATATAGAATTAAAGCTCCTGTAGTTGAGATCATCAGTTAAAATGATTCAGTTTCCCAATTTTTTCTAATGTAATATTTATATTCGATACATATAAATAATTAGTAAAACAGTTGCAGTGAAAAGTTGTCTTTGAAATTTGATGATCCACCTTATCCCAGCAGGATATCCTAATATTGCAAAGAACTTTTTTTTATACTAATGAATTATTGACTTTCTCCCTCTTTTTTATCTTTATATACCAACATAGATGCTCTACAGGGTTTAGGTAAGGTGACTGTGGACCTGACCGTGATCTTCTTTGGTCATCAAGTTGGTGTAGATGAGGTCTGGTTTGGGTCACTGTCATGCTGCTTTATGAATCTTTCTCTGCAAAAATATTTTGTTTGGTAAAAGGATATACTGTATTGTACAAAACAGGCCTATACACTGCATTTACTAGATTAGGTGCAAACTATGCCAATTCGATTTGGCTATTAACAGAAGTGCTCACACAACTGTTCAGGCATTTTCAGTGATTTGTGCCAAATATTTTGCATTAATTGGGGGAAACAGTTTGGCAGAGTCACGACATATGGGTGCTGTGCCAAAAAGTTTTAATACAGCAGCTTTGGACTACACATAGTCAAAATATGTGAGCCATAATACACAGTAAAACACACAGATCTAAAAATGCAAACAAATTAAACTAATAAGATCACTAATTGTCAGCTTAAGGCTTATCCAACTGCACAGCAAATAAATAAACAAACACAAACAAGAGGACAGAAATGGAACTTAATTGCCAATAAGCAGGTTAATGAACGTTCACGTTGTACTAAATCAGAGCCCAATCTTAATCCAATGCAAGCAAGACAAATTACACAAAATCAAAATGTTCAAGCAAACCGACTAACTCATTATTTTCCCTTGTGCTCTCATTTAATGTGAGAAAATATTTTAAAAAATAAAATAATTCCTCTCCACACCTTCGCGTTTATGAGCGGTGGACGGCAATAAAAAATGACACCAAACGTTAATTTGCAATTAGAAACGCGTTCCTCTAATGGAGCTAACTTTCAGACTGGCTGCTAATTAAAGTCCTGCCTTAATTAAGGAAGGATTTTTTTCCCTAAAAAACACCACACGATGTTTTCACCACCTCTGAAAGCTGACGAGCGGGCAGTGTTAGGATACTGTGCTACTTTAGCACTGATTGCAAGAGCTGCTTTGGTGTGAGCGTCCAAGCGGAGAGGCCCACGTTTGTGCTGGCACTTGACTTTTCGGGAAGTGCCGTAAAATAGAAAGCTAACCTCAATATTTTCCCCTGTCCGCGCTGGGACTTGCTGGCCCATTAAACTCTCCTTCCCAGAAACCATCATCCTCGTGGGTCTCTCTGCTCAGGATGCGGATGATGGCACCTTCTGGAAACGACAGCTCTTCATCCGTTTGTCCCGCATAGTCGTACAAGGCCTTCGCAAATGACACTGAAATAAAAT
>JAUZSV010064532.1:0-14812 GCA_034780495.1 Parotocinclus cesarpintoi
GTTAGTCCAACAACAAATAAAATACCTGCAAAAGCATGTACCTCGCTCAGAATTCTTAAGTGTCTCAAAAACAAATATTTATTTCAGTCAAGTTGTCAGTGCCATCGGAATGTCTAGTCTGTGTGTCATTGTCTAAGAACAAGGCAGTCAAAATACTTAGTCATGTTGTCAGTGCAACAGTAAACGCTAAGTATATTCTGCTTTTGATTGCAAGAATCCACACTCTATGGCATATCAATTGAAACTGTTCATGTTACACACAATATACATACTTACACAGAACTCAAAGTTACACATGACTCTATGTGAGAGACTGACAGCAAGAAATTGGACAGGAATCAAATGTATACAGTTATATTTTACTGTATTGTTTGCATTGCAATTTGTTGACAACAAATGAGGAGAAGAACGCCTCAATTGGGTTCAGGAATGGGGAATAGGGTGGAAGGAATTCCAGCAGCATTCTATGATGAATGGCAAAGCATTACCTGATGGTGTTAAAGTAATAAAAACATATGCCCAAATGATCACATACTTTGAGATGAGATCCCTGTAGAGGGTGTCCAAGAATGTGAAAAGGTGCTGTGTCTTATAGGCTCTTATCCCATTCTCTGACATAGTGCAGCACACAGTGATGCTTCCTTCCCTTTTACCTGGCATATCAATGGTTGCCCTTTGGCCAGTGATGTTTCGACCACACATTCTGCATTTTACAAGGTAGAAGCCAGCCTCATCCAGGCACACAAAAGTGTGAAAGGTCTCTTGAATCCAGCTCCATGATACGCTACAGCACAAACTAAATAATGAAGTACTCAACATGTTTATTTTGGACAAGAAACAGTTGCATACATTTTACCCATATCAAATGTGACAATATGTATAAGGGCGTTACATGTACATACTGCTACCGTAGCTCTTTCACCCTGTCATTATTTATTTGAAAAGGAACCTTTTACAGCTGTTTCATGCTCGTCTGGTGTTTCAGAACCCGGTCAATAGTGGAGATGCTTACAGATTGAATATTTTGAAAAACATTACTGTCCTTTATAATGGCTTGCTGATTCCCCTCACAACCTTATGGCATTATTTGCTATGACCATAATATATATATAGTATTCTCTTGCTGAGATGTGAAACTTGGACTTCTGCCAACCCCATAAGCTAGTTCTACAGTCCAATATGGTATAAGAATGGACAAATGCAATACAAAAGACTGAATAACATCTCAGCAGAGTGCACATTTCTGAATTACATACCTGTTGTCTCTCTGAAATGTTTGAATGATTGAAAACACAGTTGTTCTTCCAATATTTGGCTGGACCCAGCAACTAGGTTCAGCCATTTTAAGACCATGATTTAAAACATGGTGCAAATTTGTTTGTTTGTTTGTGTGCAATATTTAATCTAGGGAAAACCTATGGGCATGAACTTTCCTACCTCTTCCTTAGCCTTTCACCGCACAGCCTTAACCCTCTTCTTGACTGTTCACCCTGTACACTGCTTTGTCTTTACTTTGTGACACTGCAGTGTTTTGTGTCTATATATGTTTGTCAATTGAAGGTTCATGAGATGCACCTCTGACCTGTGGGACTGTAGTGGCCTAGTGGGTAAGACACTGGACTATGGATCAGAGGGTCCAAGTTGCCATAGTTGGGTGCCTGAGCAAGGCGCTTAACCCACAATTGCTTGAATTGTAAGACTGTATGAATTGTTATTCGCTCTGGATAAGGGTGTCTGCTAAATGCTGTAAATGTAAAATGTAAATGTACCTATGGTCTTGGCCTTAAAAGCCGTTTGACCATTGGTTGGTCAAAACCTTCACAAATTTCCATTCCTAACTGAAAGCCAGGATTTACCTGAGAACAACCTAATGAATTTAGGATAAATTACCAAAATCTACCAAAAATATAGAAATATACAAAGTATGGCTGTAAGAATATGACATGTTCAGCACTTCTGCATGTAAATGTTTTGGAGGATAAGACAATTCAACAGACATTTGGATTAACATGACATATGGAATTTATGGAATTTATAATACATAACACAGCAGATGATTGTACATGATCATTTGTATGAATGTACAAAAGCATTTGCAAAATGTGAAACGCAATAAGAAGTGCTGTTATTATGTGCACAAGTGACAAGGATATGTGGAGATTGAATTAACAGTTTTAAGAATTTCAATTCTGACCTGAGAAATGAACCAATAAACCACTGAGAAAAACTGTAATGATGACACGAAACCCAATGTTTAAAGAAACGAACATTTCAAAATATGAAAGTCGTAACGGCAAGTTAGAGTCATTGTGGTTTACAGTATGTGGTAATATATTTTCTTTTCATTAAACTGTGTCCTGCAAACGTTAGAATGTCCATTTAAAATTTTTACCAAGACTGATTTTATGTGTAATGTATTTTTTGGGGTTTCCTTTTCAGAACTACAGAAGGAACTTGAACGCACACTATTTTAAGACAAAAATCTCAGTTTCGACCCCAAGTTAGCCTGAATGCCACATTTTCTTTCATTTCTACATGACATATGTCTACAGGACTGCTGCCACTAAGGGCTTGTCATCGCTCAGCTGGCATTATGTTCAGCTAAGAAGGGAGAGAAAAGTGCTATTTGCGTGTTTCAAACTAACGTGTCGCCTCCATGTTGTGCCAGATGTCTATCAGCGTTTAGGACCGATGTCAGTTTCGAAAAAGAAAAACAAGCAACCTGGTGCTGCCAAGTGCATGGCATCCGTGTAAAATTCACCCACCCACTCGTCGGCGTGCCCTGCCTTCTCGATCTCGAACACAAACACATGCAAGCTCCTCTAACAGGAGTCACCTGTCAGCTTTATTTGCATCGCCTGGGTTTGGTGGAGGAAGCGACACAGTTAACGCAGGTACGAGAGGGTTGGACTGGCAGGAATGGGCGAGGTGTCAGAATAACGAATAATTAATATGAATGATGGCGGAGCCGAGTGTGTGTTTACCCAGGATCCGCATTTCAACATGACAGTTCAGGGTTTTCCCTCCCAAAATTTAAGAGCAATACGTTACAGCAGTACAGGCGTGTATTAGTGTCAAGGAGCGATATTAATGTAGCGTAATTGTCTTTCCCTGCCTATGTAAACGCTTTTTTATTATTTTCACACAATTTATTTTCATACAAACCACATCAATCTGGACTTTAAAATAATGTTCTATAACTTTCCTATTATTCTGTTTCACCCTGAAATCATTCCTATTGTTATAAGCAGTGACACACAGCAGTGAGAAGGCTAAACATACACATTTAATCTTTTCTATTTCTGGAGCCTTCCCCATGTGCTGGTGGTGCGAGGCGAGCGGGCTCTGCTAGCGAAGATGGAGTGTTGTGTGGGAGCAGTCCATTAGAGTGAGTAAGGGGAAGGAGCCCTGTGTTCATACTAGTATGTGGAAGTCTCATTCTGCCATACTGATAGTCCATCATTCCTTATAGCACCGTCCCAGACTCGGCCTCGGAACCCTGCTCTCTCTTGCTCTCGCTCTCTCTGTCTCTTTTGCTCTCTCTCGCTTGTTCTCGGTGATGATTATGGATCTCCCGCATGGGGAACGGCGTGTCTGGGCTGGAGCTGTCACCCAGGGCAAGCTTTGTCTCTTTAAAAATAGGCCCGGGGCCTGTCTCTCTCAATAAAGGTCGGGAGCAGGTGGTGCGAACTCATTGTCAGCTCATCGGTCCTTACTGGAATGGATCATGTTAGATGTGTGTATCTCCCGAGTAAAGGTGGGGGAGCTTTCCCCCCTTCTATCCATTCTCAGTGTAAGAAGAAGAAAGACTTAAAGCTTCCATCAAGAGAGGCTGTACCAGTGTGTAGGGGATTGGTGGTTTTAAATCACCTCTTCTTCTGCAGCTCTTTCTGTCCACTTATCTGCATTTTCTCTCTGGTCTGGCTGCACTACCCATAAGGAGGCAGACTGGTGGCTGTTCCATGGGACCTGTTCACTTTTAATACTCAACTGAACCTCACACAGTGATTAAGCTCATTATGTGCCATAAGAGTTTCAGTTAGCCCCATATAGGTATTATATGAGCTGAAACGGATAGGTATCACTATTACCTATTAATTTCAGTGGGACTCACTAACCGGAGGTCAATGTGATCACAGTTCCAGGGAAATTACGGAAATTGTGGTGTTATACTTCAGAAATTACACTTCAACAACACAAATGCACATCCAAAGCTGAAGAATTGGAAACGATGAGTCAGTAGATACAAACATGACTTTAATCCAGAATTCTGATGTACGCTTAGATAGTGGATTGTTAAATCAGCATGTGGTTCAACCTCTGAATCCACAATCTCTTGTTGCTTAACTACAAGCCCACTTGTACAGATAGGAACCAGATAGGAACTTTTCTGTGAAAAAGGGTGGCACGGTGATGCAAGCTGTCCAAGCATTGAGCTCTGCCTGTTTGGATTCGACATGTCCTCCCGATGTCCGTGTGGACTTTCTCCGGGTACTCTGGTTTCCTTCCAAATTCCAAAGACATGGTTTAATCGGTCAACCGATGTATGAATGTGTTTCCAGTTAGTGTTCATCTTGCTCTTATCATGAATAGCCACTGATCCTGATGCAAACAAATCATTTGAAGAAAAACAGACCTAGAGCTCTTTAAATATTCACTATTCAAACCAGTTTCTATAATGGGCTTAAAACTAGACAGTATATGTTTATGGGGAAACTACATTTGCCTGAATTATATACTGTTTGTCTGCTAGAAGTAGCCACCTGTCGTTAGTTTAGCCTGCTATCCTAACACAACAGTATACCCAGAAATATTAAGTGATTACACATGAAATTTTATTAAAATTTTTATAAAAGTTATGCCATTTCCGTCTTTGTTTCCTTACATTCATCCGTATTTATATGCTCTGTTATGTTGAACTTGCAAAAAGTACAATTAGAAAACTTTGGACTTCAACTTTGTCTCCGAGCTTTAATACAGATTTCATGTTTTCAGATGATTGGATTATTAATCACTGGCACCGCTGAATGTTTAATTCCCATGAACATGCCTGCTGATTTCTTTTATGAGAGCTTCCTTTCATGGCACTCTTTGGGCACAGGCCACGGAATGTCTGGCAGGGAAACCTCTTGTTGTGGCATTGTCAGCTTGTTTGACCAAGTTCTTCAATGACACAATACAAGGTGATTGTCATTTTTCATCTCTTATTTTAGATCCTTTATAATGTCTCAACAGAAAATCACATCTCAAATCATTTAGTAAATACAGAGATCTATGCTCAGTCACTGTTTAGATCACTTGCTATGTTGTGCATAAAATAGGCTTCAGGAAGATCTTGCTGTATTCCATGTCTGTACATCACCTAACACATTTAGTTTAGTCTTAAGTGATTACCATACATCAAGCGATTGAAGAAACGCTCAAGTCTGCCTAAGATCAGGAATGACAAGTATGTCAATGGCCCAAGTGAGCTGTCAATATCTGCTTAGGACGATGGCCTTGATGCTCTCCAAACTGTCTCAATATAAATAAGCAGGTGCCAATATCACTCACAGAGCCAAAGCATCTTGTCCTGATTGAGTTCAACTGGCTGCCACATGGAGTGAGCGCCAAGTGAGTCATGGTGTTCAGCTGTTTTTATCATAACCATGTCTTTTTATTTAATAATATGTGATGATTGCTTTTAGAAATTATATTTAGTGTACTGTTTGTTCTTCAGTGTTAGCATTTTTGGTCAGTTGAGAAACAGTTGACCACAATCACCCACACTGTTATTCTTATGGTCGAGGTTTGGCTATCGTTTCTCAGTCGAACAGACTTTGGCAATGAACTATCCCTATTACTTTAATGCCGTTTGGGGTTTGGGAGTTCGACCGTTTGAAACTCTGAACATTTCCTCATCATTCAACATGTTGATTTATGCAATTTTACAGGCTCAATGTTGAAAACGTGTCTCAAAAGACAAAACTTTCCATGTTCCCAAGGAAAGACTTCACACCAGGAGACTTTCCACAAATATGCTGGGTTTTGCAGACTCCCATGACGTTGGTCCCAGGATGTTTGCGAGTGTATGCGTATGTGTGTGAGAGAGAAACTTGATGCGTTAAGATGGAAATGGGGGCTTTTGACCTGTCATTTTCTTTGCTGGTGTTAACAATGGAACAGAGAAAAGATGGATGTTATTTCGACCTTGCATGTCCATTACACACACATTCACAGGCACGCACAAACACACACACACACGCACTTACTGAAGACCAAGCAAGCACTGTGTCATCAGCGTTCATCATAAATCTTCTTGCCCTGACAGGTGACTAAAGAGCTCTGGATAAGTTGAAATGTTTAACGCTTATTAAGATAGTGGCACAACTGTCTCGAAGATATACCAATAGAAAATGATGAGCGGTTTAATATAAATGAAGTCAATCACTTGTCAGATCCTTTGTTTGCTTTGCAATAAGCAATATCTATTTCAATCTATTTATAGTGTATGTGTGAGAGTTTAATATTGCGTATTAGGTGGTCTGCACTGCCTTTCTTGTTCCTACAGCTGTCCTAACATGGTGCTGTGTTGACTGTAAACACAGCTGCAGGTCAGAGGCCCAGACTGGTCATATAGAGGGTCAGGTTGTGAGAGAGGAAGATAGAGAGGGAGAGGAAGATAAAAAAGGACTGATATATAATAGCGTTTGGCCTAAAAAGGATTCAATCAAACAAACAAATCCTGGAATTTGACAGCCCAAAATGTTCATTATATTTACTCTGCTTATTTAATTTAATTTGCTGATGTACATTACAAACAATACAACCAGTCAGCAGCGCAGTGGCTCAGTGGGTAGCATCGTCACCTCACAGCGAGAAGGTCCTGTATTTGATCACAAGCAAAATGCTCTGGCTCCTTTTTGCATGGAGTTTGCATTCCTCATGTCCCCATGGCCCTGTGGGTTTACTCCAGGTGCTCCAGTCTTTTTTTTCCATCGTCCAATGACATACATTAGGTTAATTGTTACACTAAATGTGCCCTAGTGTATGAGTGTATATATGGGTGTATGTGCCCTACGATGGATTGGTGCCTTGTTCAGAGGTGTTCCTGCCTTGCACCTTGTGCCGTCGGCTAGGCACCGGTTCTTCCATGGCAATGTCCAAGTTTAAGTGGATAAGAAGGTGACTAATGTATAATAATATAATCAGCATAACAATCTGAGAGAAAGAGGAACTGTGTCTTATTTGCTAGGTAAACCCCTGAATCCACGTTCATGCAAAATCTGATGATCCATGTTTACCAAGCCAAATTTAATAATATTCCAAAGAGCATCTTTAATGTTATTGAATGCTTGACTTTTTCTTTCTTTAAATAAAAACGAAAGGCCATAACAATCCTTGATCTTCTTTAATTGTAAAGTATTTATTGTTTAGCTTTGAGGTGTATTTTATCCTGCTTAGAGTCAAGGCTATTCAAATTCACTTTTATTGCATTTACCTTTTATAGTGCAGCATACATATAGGTTCCTGTCCAAACAAGCTTAGGGTGACAGTGGAACTCCCTAAATATTATAACTGGTTTAAGAAAGTTGCCAAATTCTTAGGTTTATATATAGCTTTAGGCTTACAATAATTATATTTGATTTTATCAATTTTTGTGAGCAGTTTAAATATACAGAAGTTTTAATACATAGCATTAAAATGTAAGATAATATAATAGTACTGTTTGAATAGTGTAATAAAACTCATAATATAACAATAATATAATATAAGGCAAAAGTTTATATACATAAAATAATTAATCTAATAGAAGTATACTTCATTATGAATCCTCCTCTATAAGCATCTAAATAAGAATTTTTCCTAGTTGTCTCCACTGTAGGTGCAGTGAACAAAATAAATGCACCATATAAAACATTATATTAGTGTGGCTGTCAATAAACAACAAGTATCAGATGTAAATGTGCTTTATATGTGATTTTAAGGCATCATGAAGCAACTAGGTTTCAGCACTGACCAAATGGTGTGCCCAAATCGCAGGTGCATCAGTCACAAAAGGTCAAGTCAAGTTACATTTATTTATATAATGCATTTTACAATGGACCATTGTCTCTAAGCAAATTTACAACTAATTAAGACAACAGCCCCAAACAAGCAAGCCTACAGCAAACAGTGGAAAGGTAAAACTCCATAAATGTTATATGGAAGCGGTGTTAAGACTCAAAAACCCATCCTCTATGGGCAGCCTAGATGTTATTTGGTAGAAATAAATTAAATTAGCAGAAAAATAATTGTAAAGTAACATTTTAAATACACATAAGTGAAAAGAAAATTAAAATAGAGAATTTAATTAAAAACTAAAGAAAATGCAATTGATGAACACTATAATAAAAGATACAGAACATAAACAAAAGTGTACAAAAGTAATAAGTATTACAAAAATACTGAAATAAAAAACAATTATGACTGTTTATTTCAAAAAGTGACAAACAGGATCAGTGATGCAAAGCTTACTGAAAAGAACAGAAAAGAACACACAGGATGGTTCAGGTTTTATTTTTAGACAGGATTCTTATAATAATATATACTATGTTGTGGTTAAAGGGCCATAGAATAATAAATGATTTAATAAAGTACAATTCCCAATAGAAATAATAAATGAATGATAATGATATTTTTTGCATGTATGTCCATGCATGAACTAAAGACTGACTGTTATACATGAAGCCCTGGTGATGGGAGTCTAGAGCCCCAGAGGAGTGATCAGTCACAGCTGCTTCAAGCAGGCTGGGGCAGGCCCAGAGGTCAAACTCCAACGCTGGGGCCCAGCGAAGGTCAGAGGGTCGACCTCAGGAAGCCTGTGTGGTGTGAAAGGTTAGGTGTCTTACTGACACCTTAGTGTGCCATGCGAGAGCTCTTTTCAAAGCTTGTAGATTTATAGATACTGATATCGAACGTCATGGTCATCACTGATGCAAACGTTCAGAGGGATTCATTCACAGAGCACGAGGCCAGATATAAGTGGCGAATCAGACTGCTGAGAAAAGATGTGAGATATTTATGACCAAACATGCTCTGGTCCTGGCAACAAGACCTTTTTTTACACCAGACACCAAACAAATCTGATCAGGGAAGGTCACCGGGGCCTCCTTTGGGGTTTGTCGAAACGGTGTGTGTGTGACCATGAAGGAGACTACAACCCAAAAGAGAAGAACAGATGGAGACTGTGAGAGTGGGAATCTGATAGAGGGAAATGGAGAATGAGAAGAAAAAAAGCAAAAAGAAATAATCAAATTAGCTTTTTTTTTTTGCAAACGGAACTGGAGATGTTGCAGCGTGCGGTATCCTGCGGCGCGTTAGTTTCCCGTGAGAACGAGCGGAGGGTCAGCAACACACAGACAGCCAGTTCAAACATATTTACCCCTCGTTGGAAGGTACAAATTAAATTAGCCCCTCCACAAAGCCAGGATGCTTGCCCCTTCTGTTCTGATGTCATGGTACTGGGGTCCATGGGGTGGGAGGCTATGGCACACTGTCCTGGGTGCATTTATCTTAGAGCTCATTCATCTATACGCACACATCAACACGCACCCACACATCATTGTCGCCACCGACACGCAAGATGAAAGGGCCGCCATGACCGACCACTTCCTTTGCCTGCTCTACTAATGAGGCATTGTGGGAGCTGAGGGTAGAGAGTCAGGCAAGATATTATCGGTTCATGTTGTTGGAATTATAGACTTTCAGTATCAACAGAGCCAAAGTCAGAATTTTTCTTTGGATATACAGTACTGTGCAAAAGTCTTAGCCCACCATTTGATTAGCTACAGCATTTTTCACAGTGCTATAATGACCATATGTAGTTATGTCGCAGAATCTTTGAATGAATACAACCAAAAAATACAGGGAATCTGTATGCAGTAATATAAAACTCTAAATACATTTGAATAAACAGCTATAGCCTACAGCTTACACAAAGCAGCATATAAAAAATAGCAGCATCTGGGAGCATCATCGGGATGCCAAGTTGATCCTTTTACACTAACACATGACCACAGAGCTGGGAATGATCCACCACCCAAATAGTACCTGATCTGTGGGGATCCTGATGATTAGAGAGCAAAGTAAAGGGGGCTAACAAAGTATGTAAAGAAACAGATGGACTTCAGACTGTAATTGTATGACTACAAAGTGCCTCTATATGATAAGTGGAACTGATCAAATGGATTATAAGTGTAGAAACTTGGAAGTGTTACCTAATGAAGAAATATATAGTACAGCAATTCAGTCAGACACTTTGATGTTCCCTTAGATTCCAGTACTAGCCTGAGATGTTTTGACCTGGTCCCTACTGGATATTGCTTTACAGTTGACATTTCATACCCCTTTTTCACAAGTCAACGCAGTTCCTTGGGGTCTTAATGAAATGTCTGTGACGTCCTTTGGTCAAAATACCACATGGATCGAGCACTGGAGTGCCCTTATCACCCTGTCAAAACAGGACTTTTCACAGTGACTGCTCAGTTCCCAGTAATTTACGGCATAACGGCAAGCTGTGTCCGAAACTTTTCCTTTAATTGTTAAACAATATAAGCTTAATTAATGTGTTGTATTATATTAATAAGTACCCAGAAACTTGGCATGCAATTGGCAGGCAGATATATAAGTATGATGTTGGGTGGGATCTAATTAGACAAAGGAACTTTCCACAGACGGGCTGTTTAAAGGCTTTCCCTGCTGCGCTATAAAAAGGCTCTCATTGGCTAATTTTGAGTAGTGTACCTCTTGGTGAGATATTGCTGACTGCTAGACATGCATCTACAAAGCAAACAAAGACATTTTGTAAGCACATCAGTGGACTGAGAGAAACAGGATGGTTATTCGATGAATTGACTGCCATCTAGGCCACTCTGACCTAGCTGGGGTTCACCACAGTTTCATTGTCCAATATCCAGACACAGGTGACACCTTCACTACACACCCCTGTCTCTGACTGGACCATTTCCAGGTGATTAGCAGTAGAAAAATTATTGCCATTAACAACCAGTCAACATTGCCTTTGTTTGCAGTGGTATCATCAATGACAAACCTAGACTTTATGGACTGGAACCATACTATCTTTAACGACGAATACAGGGAGCTATCGAATGCAACAGTTGGTCCTTTCTAATAGTGATATAAGGGGCACTAACAAATCACCAATATGTGCAGGACATCCTGCAGTCATGTGATAACTCTCATGGCAGGGCTTAAAACTGGCATTAAAACGGCACACCAAGTGTTTCCCAAGACTCAAGAATGCAACACTTCCTTGCCTGTCCGGTCGCCAGATTCATCACCAATTCATTCAACCTATTGGTGAATTATCTTTTTTGTCATATTTTTCAACCATTAAATAATATCCTCTATAATGGCTATATTGTTTAAAAGGCAAGGCTGTTCCACATTTTACACGGCTCCAATGCAATAACACAACCAGTATGATCATGTGGTTAAGTTACCACGGTCAATTATGAGAAACAGTCAGGACTAGCTACACTCTGTGGGAGTGGGAATTTCAATAAGGTCACTGAGATTTTCCTTGGCAGGGGCTCAATACTTGCTACAAATCATTAATTTTCCATATTTTAATTTGTGATTAATTAGAATTCCAGGCCTTCCCAGGCTCCCCTGTTGCTCAGCCACTGCATCGAATATCTCCTCTTTCCTTCATGTTCCCTTGCTTCAAGAATACTTCATAGTTTCTGGAATTGCCTATGTGTTTATTTTTATGGTTCCAAAAGAGACTAGTGCTCCCAAGAATATTATGAATTGCTTCCATAATCAAAGTTATAAGACATTTGGCAGATCAGCCTCTGCAGAGATGGGTTGTAGCTTTGGGACTGAAGTTAAGCTGCTCCTCAGAGTTAATGTGTGTGAGACCCGTTTGTATGAATAACCTCCTCTTTCCGCCTGGTGGTAATTCAACATTCCTCTTTCTTAATTCTCTCTTTTCTTCCCTCTGTCTTTTTTTAATAAGAAGCCTTGGTGGATCATAACTGCTTCCAGACAGTGCACAAGGACAGCCGGCAGGAAAGGCCTCACCCTAAGTCGTCTCGCCTCTGTCTCTTTTACATATGCTTCCAATGACAAGTGCTTTGTTTCCATGTTCAGATGCTAACCTACACACGCACACACTTGTACGCGGCTGCTGCTACTCCACACCATGCTTACACCAATCTTCTGTTTGATTAATAGGTTTGGACTTTACTTTGGATTGTTCTGATTAAACTGGAAGCGGGTTCGGAGTTGGCAGATGAGAATACTGTAAACAAAGGTTAAAGCCAACCAGAAACAGAACTCAAAACACATTACTGGGAACATAATGTAATGTGAAACATCAGAGCATATTTATTTGAAGATAACTGGCAAATGAAGGTGAAACATGCTCTGTGACATAGCCAAAATCAGAAGACATTTAGAGGCAGGTTAAAGTTAACAGTTATTGCATATTTACTGGACTGTTATGGCAATAATGCTGATACATTATATACAAATTAACCAAGGCTTTGAACTATTTAACCACTGAGTATTATTTATTCATTCTCTTAACCGAATAAACCTGGTGAGGGTAGTGGGAAAGCCGTGCCTAGAAGGCATATACTTATACACACACATGCTAGTACATAAGGAGGACCCAGACCTCTCAGTTCTAGGGACTAATGTGGGACGAACTACCACCTGTAGAGCACCCAGGATGAACCAGGGCATTTTTGGGTTTGCATTTATACTACCAGTGATGCTGAAGTGATGTAATGCAAACTGTGCCCAAGTCCAACTAAACCCAACCTCTTAAAGCATGCCTGGGGATGTTTCAGCATGTGCCTGGGCACAGTACGAAGTGATAACCCTATTGTTACAAAGCCAATCATGCCTACATGACTGGAAGACATTGTGACTCAAACTGGGCCACTGTGCAAGTGACGTGTCTGCTGTGAATGCATCAGTAGCAAAACATTAACAGTTAAGTGGTCTCTAATTATGCATTAGTATCTTAATTGGAATATAACCAAGACTTTTACAGGTTACAGTGGAAAGTATTTAGTGTGACCCCCTTCAGGGTGGAGCGGCTAGGATATGCTAAAGCTCACAAAAGCCTGGAATGAAGAACAGTGGAAAAGCAAATTATGGAGCCCAGTTTTCAACAATATGTTATATATGATCATTACTCATTACTGATCATGTCAATATCATTGCTCAAACAGCTAATCTAATGGTGGCCTAATAGTTGATAAACAGTACTGTATGTGTTTCAAATAACTGAACTAACTATGCATAATCTCTGCTATGTCAGTTAACATCACACATTCACCACAAATAATTAAAAACTGATCCAGCATTTCTGATCCTGATATTGATACTCTGTATCAATCACATCTCAAGCACACCATGTATTTCCAGCCTTAAAATGGGCCTATTTCATAAATGAACATAATCTAGAGTTAATAATCTGCTATCTCTTTCCACAGAAAAAAACATCCCCAGTCTGGTAAAATAATCCCTCAAGGAGAATATCAAAATAACTTTTAATAAAGTCCCAGTCTAACGGGAATTGGCCCATCCACATAAAACACTGGTGTTTATCATGTGAGATGAGAAAATGGGATGCCGTGGTGAGTTTTTTTGGAAATCAGGCTCTGGGCCATGTGAGAACGGGTTGTGTTAGTGTCTCGTTTTCCCAAAAGAGGTGGGAACATGCAAACAAACAACCCACTGGAGATCTGTCTGTTTCTCTCTGGGAATGGAAAATGAGGTATATGAGCTGGCTAACAGGAAGGCTAGTATGTCAGCTGTCACAGTTCGTTCTTGCTCACTCTCACACTTTCTCTACGATGGCCTTTGCCCTGAGTACGCCTGCACTCTGTCGTCCAGCCATTACAAAGAGCAGTCAGCGCTCTGCCCGCAGGATGTGTAAACAATAGCATTGTTTACTGTTTTGTTTATCATAGCGCGAAGAGATTAGTTGTTATTGGTTTCCTCTCAGCCTAAAGGAGGGAAGGAGCTGCCATTCAAAATCGAACATCCCCCCTCTGCGCACATACAGAGACTCACACACTCCCTCCACCATTCAGGCTGTCACACCCCTGTCAGCTCCAATAACAGAGCCCTACCTGAAGTATGCAGATGGGCCCTTTTGTGGCCTTTGGGTCCTGGACAGGCACTCTTTCTTTGGGTCCTTTACCATTCTAACTTGGGCCTCGGGCTCTAGCTCTACTAAGGTCATAGCCTTTCACCTTCTGGGGCTTGACTTCTGCCACCATCGCCTTGCAAATCAGTTCCCGACACACACACACACAAGTACATCGCACATGCGGTGCACAAAGGGTCACTTTAGCCACAGCGTGAGAGAACTGGCTGTACACCACCAAGGCTGAGTCTGCGAACACTTCTTTGCCCTCTTGCAACTAGTTGCAACTGCTGGCCCGAAAAGGGAGAGAACGGATGCGGAGTGCTGATGTAGGGCGAAAAAAAGAGGGGAGGAGATGCCTTGAAGGGGGGAATGGAAAAGACATGTTTGGATCCTTTCATTTCAGGGTGACTGTGATAAATGGCTGCCCTTTTGCTTGGCTGTGAGCTCCCACCAACTGCTATGAGGTCTTGATGACAACATGAACAGAGAGGAAAGAAAGCAACCTCACCAATGTTGCACTTTGTCAGTTTGGTCTGATCTTGAGCACTTCTCCATCTTTATTTTGAGAGAAAGCAGTGAAAACTCCCCTGTGTGTGTGTGTGTGTGTGTGTGTGTGTGTGTGTGTGTGTGTGTGTGTGTGTGTGTGTGTGTGTGTGTGTG
>JAUZSV010064642.1:0-14809 GCA_034780495.1 Parotocinclus cesarpintoi
AAAACAGCAGCGAAACCTGAGAAGTGGGGAAGCGGTATAAATATAGAAAGGAAAGAGTGGCGGGGGCGCCACCCGCAGGATGGGAAGAGAAGCTGAAAGAAGGTAAAAAATAAGCTAGAAGGGGAGTTACCCTGGGTGACGGCTGTCTGACATGACAGAAGTATTGATAGTGTTCAGTCCTTATAAATAAAGACACAAATCACACATAAACAATGAGATTGATTCGTTACAAAAATAAGGAATTTAATTTTATGAGCTTCAACTCTGTTCCGCTTTACAGCACATTTATCTAGCAACTACAACCTGTGTGCATGACGGATGTTTATATCAGTTATTTGACATACATTATGAATACTGTACACTGATTTGTTAAGATGACATCGCCATACTAAACAATGCAAGTAAATATGCAAGAATTGAGACACAGCATAACAACATAGAAAGATAGAGACTTTGGGTAGAATTACGTGTACACTGAGACAACACAATATGGGTTGGTTTCACAGACTCGGATTAAACCTAATCTTGGACTAAATTGTTATTTATTTAGAAGCGGTAATCCACCATTGAAAGCTTTTCAGTCTAGGATTACAGCTTATTGTTTCCATCTCTAATATATACCTGTATTTTGTCTTAATAATTTGTATCAAGAAAATGATTATACTAAGCTTACATGGTACATGCTTACAAGCTCATAGTAAATATCTTCCAATGCCAAGGTCAATGACTTCCACACAAAGCTGAAATCACAAACATTGTTTTGCAGACAAAACATTTCCTAATATCATTGCAAACAGAATGGTCACATGTATTCTGACAAACTTTTTGGGTAAAGTGCAACACTGAAAGTATACCAAGGTGTGCAATTATCACTGATTTAACTATCAACAAGAGGATTGTGTGTTTTGATATACGAAATACAAACAATGTTTATAATTTTTATACATAGATATTAAACAATTGGTACTGAATGTGGAATTGATTTTGAAACTCACAACGGACGAATTCAAATATAAAGCATGTTCAGACACCTGACTGTTTATTGAGTCTATGTAGTGCGTCTCCTACAATGTCCAGCTCATGTCGCAGCTCCTCCACCACGCTGTTGATGCTGGGTGTGTCCTTCAGCACATCAACACTCTGCGTGTATGGGTTATAACGTACTGTAAATGGTCGCTTAATTGTCTTGGCAAAATCCCTGAAAAGTAAATGAAAATGAAAATGCGATGAAAATACAAAAACACTGCAATAAATTCATACTAACATTTATCTAGCTACACATCAATACACAATACAAACTGATTTTTATTTGTTTAGCATTACCTCATCTTGACTTTTGATTCCTCAAAGCTCTCTGAGAAAAAGTAGACATCTTGAAATGTAGTTATTATGCACTCTTGTCTGCATGTGACTTTAGGGTCAAAAGGTTTGATGCAGGCATTTCCAGACAAAGCATGCTGAGAGAGAAATATTGTTAGCCAACCAGCATTCACCACTGCTAAAAATACCACAGCCATTAAAAAAAACATAGTTATGTTAATACATGAACTCATATTCATTGAGATATTAACTTTTGTGTCTGTGTAATAGGGCGTACACACAATCATGCCATAAACATTACCTTAAGCTCACTTATAGAGGACAGTAAACCTGCCCCATATGCTCTCAGCTTTCCCTCCTGCTTACAGAGTCCAAATTCCACAGTAAAGAAGTAACACTGTAAAATAAGAGGATTTATTTATAGTCTAGAATATATTTCATATAGTTTTAAATGAATGGCACATTCAGTGAATAAGGCTTAAACTCACAGTGGCAAGCTTTTGAACTTCATCGTCAGACACTCCTAGTGAGGCAAGTCCAATCTCCTGACTGAACTGTGCAAAGCTGGGCTCAGCCAATAGAGGCACATGACCCAACAATTCATGACATGTATCCCTGCAAAGAAAATGGCAAAGCACAAAGTACTACACAGATATACATAAGTGACAGAAATGTATTTTTTATTCCACAGAGAAGATCCAATTCTGACTAATACAATGTAGTTTCAGTATTTGAATAAAATGTAAAGAAACCACGTGTATTTTATTTCTTCTAAAGACATATTGCCAAACTTATCTGTTTTAAATAAGTAATCAGTAATATCAAATATTTAATTAAATAGAAATGTGATATGGTGCTTTTCCAATATCTCATATAATCATCATCAGTTTATTAATTAATATTGTAGATCAGGGTTACTACAACAGGCTTCATATAAATAAAAATCCATCGTTCCTTTAATTGATCATTCATTCCCTTTATACGTTCTACTGAAAATGTCAGAATACAGTCTAGGTCTGCTAATAATTAAATAAATAATAAATAAAAGTTTACATGCAGTTGATTGTCTTGCCACGACCCTACAAATATTGTTATAGGAAAACATTAGATCTTCACTTGCATATAAAGACGCATATGCAGATATTGACGTGATTTTACTTTAAAGGGATAACACAGCCAGCACCTGATTGGCATAGATGAGTGGAAAGGTAATGAAAAACTGCATTTGTGTTTAATATTTCTTTGTCTTACACTGACAATTAGAAAAAATATAGCCTTTAATTAAAGGTCAGGATGATTGTAAGAAGGGCAACAATTTATGGTTCTGTGTCTACCAAGAAGGTAAATCTGACTCATGGTGGATTACAGCATCCAAAGTGTGCATTAAATAATGAGATGTTTTTGGGGAACTGAAAAGCGGTGTTAAAAGCCAAGATCCTGAAGGACCTGGAAAGATTCTGAGAATATTGGATTGTCTCAGATTCCTTCTGTATTACAGTATTCAGTCTTGGACAAAGTTACAGGAAAGAGTCAGCACTGCTTGCAAATGGAGGTATTTGTACTAAATGCAGGAGTGCCAATAATTGTGGTGAGGTTTTGTTAAAAACAAGATGTTGCTGAAGGGATTTTTTTTTTTTAATTATAGGTTCCAAATCTTGATAGAGATTAAGCCATTTAATTAGAAATATATTATTTAATCATTTATTTTCATCTTTTACAAAAAGTGCTAATAATGCTCTGCCATTATACATAGATTTTACTAGTTTAGTAATGTCCAGCTCATTAGTTCTGATTTATTATGATCTATGTATCCTTTAATAGTGTGTTTGCATATACACCATCTGCTGTCTGTTCACGTGAAATGATGTTTGGTTTGCATTTTGCATGTATTGTTTCTACAGCATTCATGGTCAGCATTTGCATACCAATATTAAAAGATGGGTGTACTCACGGTTCAGGTGTATAGAGAGGGTCTGAGCTGTGCCTGACATATTGTGTGCAGTGAAACACACGGAAGGCCAGTCCTGCCAGGAAGTCCCTGGGGGACAGGTATCCTGCCACAGGTCTTATGGTAAAACCTGTACGTTCTGAGGAGGCAACAACACAGTTACTTCAGATGTTATTTTGTATAAATATGTGTATAAAATGGTCCATTGTGAAAGCGTCTGACTAGTATCGATGTAATCCTCCTCCTGTTGTGAAATAGTCATTGAGGCTGATGTAATGTTAAAAAAAAACAAATTCAGTCTACACAGGGAGACTTTAGACTTATTAACTGTTCTAATGTATGTCTTAGGAATGTGTGAAGGAACCAGTGTATTTGTAGAATACCCACAAAGACAAAAAATATGCAAAAAATGGCACACAGATCGAATCTGGGATCTGTGAGACAATAATCTTAACCACTTGTGCCACAAACTGCTAATGTATTTCAACAAAAAACACACATACAACGTAAAAATTCAGATAAAGCGTTTTGCCTTGCCTTTTAGGAAACGTGAAACATCTTCCAACTGAGGGATGTTATCCTCGCGATAATCACAGTACTTGGTGAGCAGTGGTAAGTTTTTCAGGTACTCACGGCAGGCGTGAGTGGGATAGAGCTTATTGAGCTCTTGGAATACAACCCCCCATGTTTTCACCTCCTCCTCTGTGAACTCAATCCGGGAAATAGGGTCTCCACTGGTGAAAGAAGACAAAATTTATTTTTGAATTTCTGAATTTTAAAAATGCCTAAATTTTGTTTAATCGTATGCAAATTGCTTATCAGGTCACTTACTGATTGTAACGCATAGCCAGATCTGCAAAGTACTTCCTTCGTTTGCGGTAGACGTTGTCCTTAAAGCCCTGTAAAATACATATACCAAACTGATCAATATCCCAAAGTAACCTACAGGACAGATATCTTAATTCTAATGCAGCAACAAAGGCTTTTAAACAATATAGGACATACAGTAGCCATACAGCCAGCAGTTAATTTACAGGACGTACCGGATGATCTGCATCCAAATCTGATCCATACATCAGCACACGGTTTGCACATTTATCCAAATCAGAGATCTTCTTGGGAAACCAGGGTACACTATCCATCTCTGGAGAACATAAAAAGTAATGACCGTCAAAAGTATAAAGTATTTCTATATAAACTAAAAGCAGGCTGACCAATTGAATAAGCAAAGTGACCTATGTAACTTCAAGTAAAATCTAGACTATAGGCTACTCTCTCAGTTAATTACGATAGGAGTGTTCTAGTTCTCAGAGGATCAGATCGTACCGCTCTCCTCTGGCAACCGATTATCAGAGGTGTCTAGCTCAAGCACGTTGGCGTGTTTGCGTAGCAGCTGAATGATGTCGCTCAGCTGCTCCCGGTTACTGTCACAATCCACCAAGATCTCGAACTCCGAGTTCCTTCTCCTTGATTTACGGGATTCTATGTGCAAAAGGTTGACGTGGTTTTCCTATATGGATGGCAAACGTGGGAAACAAAGTCATAAAAACGGCTTTCCAAACATACAATTTTAGATAAAAAGGGGTTGTTTGAATTCTAACACACAATCTAAATGAATAATAGGCTACACCAATTACCTGAAAGAGCTTTAGTGCTTTTACGAGGCCGCCGACTTCATTCTTCAAGGAGAATACAATAGCTGCGCGACTTTTCACTCCAGACAAGCTTTTATTATCTTTATTTTCATCGATTTTAGAAAAGGCCGATTTGTTCATCTGTAAAATATAAACAACAACAACAACAACAATAGGCTAATAATAATAATAATAATAATAATAATAATAATCATCATCAGAACAGATTTGCGAAATTTAATTGCGAACATTATTCAAGTCTAGGCCATTATTAATTAATTGAATCACCGTTTTAAAAGCGAACAAATAAGTTCTGTACTAAGCGGGAGTGTGTAAGCAAACGTACAAAGTTCATTGAAAAGCCCCGGCGTGTGTAACGCTTAGTTCACGAGTTATTTTCATTAGCACGCGAGTACAATAAAACAGACGATTTTGTAAGAAATTAACTTGGAAACTTTTAAAAGTTGTATGTTGGACGTAAATACCATGGACTAGGATATTATTGGACGTGTAGCGAAACGTTCCGACAAATCAAAAAGCTACGGGCTTTTTTCTAGCTATCAAACTGCTCCTGATAAAAGTAGAAAATATCGTGCTTCTTGCTGTTAACGTCCAACGAAATATTTATTTGCATGAAAATAATCAAAGTAGATGATTTGTCTAAAAACAAATGGCTCGTGTGCTACTGTAGACTACTGACCGTCGTGGTGTGCGCGAGCTGAGGCAACTGACGGCGCGCGGATCTTGAGGCCCGCAGCAGCGGTACAGTGAGCATGAGGAGCTCGCTTTAACAGCAGCGTGTCACACAGACAGCATCCCTGCATGCAAATCTCGTTTAGAAAGCGAACAAGCCTATTATTAGCGTCGCATTAACGTAATCTTGACGCGGGATTAGGGTGATATTAATCACTGTTTTACGTGCATCGCGTTTCTAGGTACATTTAGTAGAATACGTCTTCTGACGTTTAATTAGGCTCTTGTAAATCATCTTAACTTATACAGCCATCCCGGGCAGTTTTACAGGTTACATACTTAGTCCTTAAGTGAATAGGCCTACATTTCGAGAGCCATCTCTCAGGTGCAGTACACTGACCTTCTTAACACTTGACGCACGGTGAGAGTCGCTCCTGCTGATCTTATCCAATTTATTCCTTACCAGTTAACCTACAACTTATTACAACGCGACTATGACGTGGGTAGTTAGTCGAGCGCATTACTTTTGAAAATAATAGTTGCTAAAATGACCAAATGGTATCAATTAAATCCGTTTCATGTAGTTTCCAATTTAGCTACGATTCTCCTAAAATAATACAAAAATACTAGGTCTATGTATAAAGTTTTGCTGGGTCAAAAAGAACTCGAGATGTTGCTGGACGGCGAGTTCTCACCTCATTATTAAGCTGCTTTTCTTCCAAACACAAGCCGATGTTCATGGAGTCGAATGACCTTCCTCTGCGCGGGCCCTCGCTTCTGCCCGAGTACATGATAAATAGATAAATACCTCTATTTATTTAAGCACTCTGACTCAGATTTCTGTGTCGGCTTTACCGGGATAGAGTGATGAACTGAAGGAGAGAGTTGGTACTTATGTGAGGAGGGAGAAGAGGATGGATGATGAAGATAATCAGCGAATGGAAAAAGAGCGGCGAGGTTCACGTCACGTGACGCACTCACCACAATCACACGCGCCTTTTCATTTTCTCTCGACACGCTCGCCGCACAGACGCGCACACACACACGCACGCACACACGCACGCACGCACGCACGCACGCACACACACACACACACACACACACACACACACACACACACAGTACCCTCCAGTGTGACCAGTGTGTTTCTTACTCCATGGCTGACAGCTTTTACAATCCTGTGAACCGACAGCTCATCGTCTACAATAAAGCTGGCACATGGAATGCACCACATTGAGGCAGAGAGAGGGTGGAGGTAGAGGAGAGGGTGCAAGCCGTGTATTTACAGTACATTTACAGTAACTGTGCATTTACCTAAACAATCAAACCAACTTTAGTAAACAGTATAGAAGCACCTGTAATGTGTGTTATTTGTCTGTTTATTATCACATGAAATGTAGCTGAAATGTAAAACTGCTTCATTACTGAGCTATTGCTCTAAATTACACTACAAAAGTATATCAATTGGCTGTTTTGGTCACACTCAGTGCTACCCAATCACATATCAACATTAATGTGAAGAATCATTGGTGCATGGTAATGTAAATACTTTTTTTTATGTTTTGACATTACATTTACATTTATGGCATTTAGCAGACCCCCTCTTCCAGAGCGACTTATAAGTAATACAGTTCAAGCAATGGTGGGTTAAGGGCGTTGCTTAAGGGATTTGAACCCTGGGCCATCAGGTCCATTCAGAATCCAGTACCTTAGCCGCTGGGCTAACACATCACAGTAACTTTGGTTTGGAAAATAACAAAAAGCTAAACAAACTTGTCTAATTTGATAGTGCCAGCTGTTTCATTTGGTGGAGGATGAATATCGCGAAGACTTAACACTACTGCATACAATACATTACTTTCAGCTCTGGGGCAGACGCTCATGGGTTTGTACCTCCTCCGTCACATATGGGCTCAGTGAAGCCATGACTTCACTGCCAGTCCACTTGCCATTTTTTGTTTTAGTCTTTTAGCTACAAGTGTATTTAAATATGGAGGTTGAGCTCAACAGAGGCACTTGCATAAGGACCAATTACTATACTCTTCCATCACTAAGCCTGGGCCAATCACAGGCTCTTAAAATCACTCCTATAGTTCCTAGAGTTCCTATATACTGAGAAAAGTACCTGCCTTTAAACATGAGCTAAAAAAGCCAGATTGTACAGTTTGTTCCCAGTTCCAGCAGTGCAAATGTGTAAGAAAAGGGCATTTTCATCAACAGTTCTAAGAACTATGTACCTTTGACCTATGCACCTTGTATGGAGCACTGCCTTCAGACCAACCAAAACCTCTGTGTGTGATTTTGAGAGTCACTGATTTTAACTAAGCATAATTAAGATCAGTGTATCATTAATAGGGCTTCACACTACCTAGACCTGAGAGCTGACCAGCTACAGCAGTATCAAGAACCCTGTTAATGCACATCTGAATACCGTACTTATGTCCAGCTGATGTAGCTAATCATTTATTATCCGGGGTAGGAGTGTTGTATTAAGATCGGATCTGATTCTGGAGGGCCAATCACCCTTGCTTGCAGTCATTTGCATACAGCTGGGTTCTAGGACTTATATGTTTTCATAAAATGAGACTCCTAAGAACCTAATCCTGTTTCCAGTGCTCCTCAGACGGGGATGGTTTCCTCATTCAGCCTGATAGTTGTCATGTATTGTTAATATCATCACATAAAGCATATAATTGGATTTAATTAATGGTTAGATAAATAAGAAACCAGACCTATAGAATCAGGATTTTTTTTATTTTGAGTGTACCGGGAATCTCTGTTCTTTATGTTCTCTGATTACTAATGAGGGACACAGCAAATGTATGACCTGCTGTACTATACATATACATATACATACACCATCCTGCAAAGGCACCTACCTCAGTGGCAGCATTTATCCAAAACAAAAAGTAAACTTGTTGGTAATGGTTTAGCTGGTAAAGTTGAATGGTCTTACTGGTTGACCAGCCCACCAGTGCATAAAACAACATATGTTTGCTTTTTGTTTTTGTAGAAATAAGCTCAAAGCTATACCTAGCTAATTATTCCAGTTTAATACTTAGGACTAAATTCTTGTCACAACACTGCTCACAAAACTGATGGGATGTTAATAATTAATTAGTATAATAAAATTATATCTAATTATAATAAATAATTACACTGTTAAAGGTTGTTCCTCTATTATTCAATGATTCAGGGTTTAAATTGGTGAATTGTTTGGTAACAATCCAGATTCAGTTCTGTCAGCGTATCAGTAAATCTGTTTCACATTGATTATTTAATCCTGTGTTGTTAAGCAAGACAGTGATTGAATCAGCGAATCAATTAATCACCAAGATTCACTTTTCCCTTGTTCAGCATGACAGTGAATATTTTGGGGGAGTGCGCAATTGCCATGTTGACTTCAGGAATGTCCACCAGAGCGGTTTCCCATAAATGAATGCTCATTTCTCTAACATAACCCATTTCCAAAGGCGTTTCAGAGAATTTGACAGTTCATCCAACTGGCCTCACAAACACAGACCACATGGCCACCAATAATGTCTGACCATCCACCTGGACAGCTGCTGCAACTATTGGTTTGCATAACCAAATAATTTCTGCACAAAATGTCAGAAACCATCCCAGGGAAGCTCATCTGCATGCTCGTCATCCTCATCGGGGTCTCCACCTGACGGAAGTTTGTCGTAGTAACCAACTTGAATGGCCAAATTCTTACATTCTTAGAGTTGTTGTGTATGGCGTCGTGTGGTTGAGTGGTTTTCTGATATCAATGTTGTGAATGGAGAGTCCCATGGTGGCGGTGGGGTTATGTTATGGGCAGGCATTTGGATTGCACAGTGATACCATGACGAGATCCCGAGGCCCATTGTTGTCTCATTCATCCACGATCATCACCTCATGTTACAAGGATCTGTACACCATTCCTGTAAGATAAAAACATCCCAGTTCTTGCATGGCCAGCATACTCACTGGACATGACACCCACTGAGAATGTTTTTCGCTCTGGATCGGCGAATACCACATTGTGTTCCAGTTCCTGACAATATCCAGCAACTTCACACAGGCATTGAAGACGAGTGGACCAACATTCCACAGGCCACAATCAAAAACCATTATCAACCTAAAAACCTTAAGTCTATGCAAATGGTGGTCACACCAGATACTGACTGGTTTCTCGACCCGTTTTTCGAACAGAATAAAAGTAAATTATACATTTTACATTGGCCTTTTATTGTGGCCAGTCTAAGGTAAACCTGTGCTATAACCCTGCTGTCCAATCAGCATCTTGATGCCACACAAGTCAGATTTAGACAATTTAACAGTATTTGAGAGAGAGAAAAGCCTTTTGTGTACAAAGAAAAGTCTTGAAAAATGGGGGCAAAAACAAGTGTTGTGTTTATATTTTTGTTCAGTGTATTTCTATCACATTAAGTGTTGCAGTGTTTCAATCCGTAAATCTTCAGGATACTATGATGATGCACTATGACGATCATTCAGCAGGTCAGTGTTTTAATGAGTGAATAATTTGGTCAGAACTAAATCATATCCATATATATCAGATTTCATTACCCTATGTAATGAGTAACTAAGTACTTAAATACACTTTAATTACACAATACTTTCTTAGTTTTGCTGAATTAATTATTTGGATGAGTAACCTAAACAAAGCCTAAATCTCAAATCAAAATCCTGCATCACACCATTCACACCATCTACCTTAAACCACGTACATCAGGGGCATGGAGACAGATGTTGATGCTAGTGTGCTAACTTCATTAACAGCAGACATGGTGAAGACTCAGTAAGCAGAAATGGGTCAGCTAAAGAGGTAGGCTAAAGAACACGAAGAAGAGCTAATGCAAACAGACAGTGCTACCAACCCTCGACAAACAAAGCTAAAATACTACAATGCTGAACCCACAGACAATGCCAACACTGACATACAATGCTAATATAAACGCAGCAACAATACTAAAAACAGACAATGGCAACAATGATACACAGGGTTAATACAAAGAAATTCAATGCTAAACCCACAGACAATGCTAATACGAACAGATTAACATTCTAAACACATAGCCAGTGCTAACACAGCCATACTATGTTAATACATACAGATCTACAGTGCTAAACCCACAGGCAATGCCAACACACAACACACCAATAATGCAATGCAAAGTCTAGTAATAATAGTAACAAAACAGAGAAACATACAGAGCATGGAACGAAATAGGGACTAAGAGAAAGAAACCACTAACCAGGCTAGGAAAAGGCTACCAAACAAGAGCCAAAAATCACCAAGGAAGTGAACTTGAGCGTATTTATAGGCATGGTACAAAAGGCTGTAATTAAACAGCCTGCTGTGGAAGGAGAAAAGGGACAGAGGGGAGCTAAGTACATTGATGTGGCTACCATTTTATAACAGTTATGTTTCATATTATGTCATGTTATAGGTTAGCACTGAAATTGTTATGGTTATGTATCTTATTAGAAATAATAAAACCTTTAATGTTAGACTAATGCAAAAGTGTGGACAGGGGCATGTAATAGTGGAATGTGTTGCTTTCACAAAAGAAAACCACATATTATAATAAAATGCTGTCATTTCTGTTTGTTTCCCACCATAATATGCAATTCATTGTTTTTCACACTGCACTCACAATACTGAGCACTGAGAATACACTCTAGAGTCTAAAATATTTAGACATGAATTCAAATCACATATAGACATCTTTTCTCTTTACAAGTTTGCTGCAGTTATTTTTAAAATATCCAAATTAAAACTTATCTTGGAAGCAGAGTTTTTATGTTATGTAAGAATATGTAACAAACTGCTACCCACCTCTTTTAAATCTTTTGCTAACCACTGATATTAACTCCTCTCTTATACAATTTGTCTTCTCGCTATACATGTGTTCATTCTTTAAAATGTTTGTTCCAATTACAATATGAGGTCGCTTAGTTGAGACACACAAACTCAACTGTGTAAAATGCTGCTTGATTAATGTCATTCATTTTTGATTGTCCCCTCAATGCATCCAAGTCCATTGTTCATCCGGACACACACTCACAATGCTGTGTAATGTAGCACACACAGATACACGTTCTTGTAAAAAACACATGCTACTTCGGTGCAGAAGAAACACACTTTCAGTTTGAACTGACCTCATTTAATAAGCTGAAACGTTAGTAGGCTTCTTTATTTGGTTTTGCAATATCAAGTCATTCATTTGCCAAAATATGCGATGCACTTGAATATTCCCTGAACAGGGGCATTTTAATTAAGCAATTTATCATGAATGAATATTGCAGAGAGTAAATGATGAAATAATTGACTAGATGCTATGTAGTAGGAAAAGATGAAGTGTTAAAATATATCCTAATGAGTATGAAGTGCAGTGATCAGGACATTCAGTTGTTTGTCTCGTAGACCATGGTGTTGTGTGTAGAGCCTAAACTGTGTGCGAGATATGTGAGAATGTGTGTATCCTGAATGGCCACTTTGCAGCTCACATTTTGTTTCATGGCATTTAGCAGACGCCCTTATCCAGAGCGACTTACAACTATCCAGAGCGACTTACAACTAATACAGTCTTACAATCCAAGCAAAGGTGGATTAGAACCCAGGACCATCAGGTCCAGAGTCTAGTATCTTAACTGCTACGCTACCACAGTCCCAAGTCAGTACCGCACCTGAGCCATTTATTGATAAAGGAGCATTTAAACATATGAGTTCACCATTATTTAGGTCTCATAATTGTATTTGAATAATTCTTGGTCTATGGAGATTACAATTCCTGGGTGGGTGACGTACCCAGAGGCAGGAGGTGCTAGCAATAATTTGACACTGCATAGAAAAAAGAGGTAGACTGGGTGGTGATGATGAAGATTATCAGTGAGAGGACTACTGACACTAACAGAGATGGCCAGTGGGAACTAGAAAGAGGACATACAAACAGAGAAGTGGACAAACATTTGTGGACACATTTTAATTGTTGAGCTCTCCTATTCCAGCAACACTCACTTTTAAAACATTCATAATATAAAGCAGGCATTTCTGGATTCTCTATAGACAATACAGTAGCAGTAGAATGGGCTTCCAGCAAGTCAGTTCATCGACTTTATGCCCTTAAAAAATAGAATTGGTTTGCCAACTTTGCTGGCTTACATAGAACCTTGACCTCGTGACACACTGCAAATGCACTGGAATGCAAAAATGATCCAGGGCTTGTTGTCTAACAGAAGCTCACCTCACAGACATCAAGGGAAAAGCTCTTTAAGAAGAAAGGCTGTTCTAGCAGCATAAGTGGGGGAGGGGGATTCTATACTAATACCCATGTTTTGGATGCAGTCTTTGGTAGTCCACAAACATTTGCCTAAAACCAAAAACGGTTTCAGATGTAGACAACATTACCGAGACAATGTGAAAGAAAAAATAGCCGGTTTAAGAAGAAAATCATAATTGTATTGCCTTATTTATTTCATTCTATGGAAGGTATTTTTCCATCAGTGTGTGAGAGCCATGCAGACTCCAGTCTCACGCATTGTATCATCTCTTTTTTACTAAACAAAATAAAAAACCCATCTTTTTTCAGACATTTGTCAGCTTACCTGTTGAGCAAAACCAAATGTAATGCTTGGCAGTGCATGTGGATATCCAGAAGGGACAGCATAAGAGAAGCAGCAATTAGGAGGCGGTAGGGGGAGGATTGCTTAAACTAAGAGAAACAAGATCTTGTTGGGAATAATGATTAATGAAAGAAGCATTTTCTAGAAAGATGTATGCACAAATATAGGGCAAATATGTTAGGAAAACATTGTTAGAAACCCATGTGCAGGTCCCAGTGGTGCTTCCAGCACATGCATATGCTTGCCAAAAAAGAAGTGCAGAGGCAGCAGGGTATACTCAATGTACTCAATGTCCAGGGCAACCGGAAATGGCCACATTAGGTTAAAAAGAGGGGAACACATCAAGTGTTCACTCTGAGGTGTCATGGAGCTCATGTGGAGTTTGTCATTTTCACCACAGGACTGGATTTCCCAAAACCTGCCAGTGTGTGGATTAGCTGCTCTAAAACAACTGTGGAAAGTTCATGAACCTGGACTCACCTTGCTACATTTAACGGGAAAGAGAAAAATCGAATTTACTGCTTTCATTAAGGGCTTTCTATTGGACCTCTAGTCTCTGTTTAAGCAAGTGGAGGGTGAGTCCAATGCTTTGGCACCCAATACATCTTTGTTTTGCTTTCCATTTTTTGAGGCTAGTCTCCAGACCACTCATGGCATTTACCAGATTGATTCTGAATGAATGACTGAATGAAAAAAGTGCAACAAGTATACCTTTAGAGAACCATGTCTTTGTTGGTCTTATCCACAGGGCCAGCACTAAAGTGCTTTCTACTTTTGCTACGCCAACTCTAAAATGAAAGTTTCATGCCGTGTTTACAAATGGATGACTGATCAAATCAAAGCATGGTATTTTTAACCGAGCAAAAACAGCGTGAGAATTGAAATGACTTCCAGTCTGCCTGAGGCACATTTCAAGAACAGGCCAGATTGAAGACTAAAATAGACATTCACATCAAAGCTCAGCTCTATAGATATAGATATTATTATCCATTTTTTAAATGTTTATTTTTCATTGTACACAGATTGCATGTACACAGTCATCCAGAGCAATAAACAAAATGTGCTGAAGTGCAAGTACGGCAAGTGATCACTAATGTATTCACTCGCTATAGATAATAATCGATAACGGTATATATTACCATTATGAGAAGCTAATGATCTAATCTTGAACTGAACACTGAATTCACATATACTCAACGGCCACTTTATTAGCTACATCACCTTGTTTCCACAATCATTGCTTATTTGATCAGTTTTGTTACCATATACAAGCACTTTTTTTGCAGTTCTACCGTTACAGATTGTAGCCTGTCTGTTTCACTACAGACCCTGTAAGTTTTTTGTTTTTTGTAAACCCCTTTTCTGTAATGGTCAGTACCCCCACAGGACCGCACTATTTGTATGGTACTATTTGTCTGTTGGATCGCTCTCAGCACTGGATAAATTCTGATGTGGTGGTGGTGTGAGGACTGTGGTAGCCTAGCGATTAAGGTACTGGACTCTGGAGCAGAAGGTCCAGGGTTCAAATCCCACCTCTGCCAAGCTGCCACAGTTGGGTCCTTTAGCAAGGCCCTTAACCCAC
>JAUZSV010064753.1:0-14807 GCA_034780495.1 Parotocinclus cesarpintoi
TAGCTCCCTCCATGGTTTGGACATTAGGAGACGATGTGCTTTACTTAGGACTCATTTTATATTCTATTATGTTTTATAATTTAGTTTATTTGTTTTATTACTAATTAAAATTTTACTATTTTACTAATTTTGCTATAATTTATTATACCTTAAAGTATTTATTTAATTAACATCTAGACCACCCATGGAAGATGGGTCTCCTGTTGAGTCTTGGTCCTCCCAAGGTTTCTTCCTACTACTTTCAGGGAGTTTTTCCTTTCCACTGTTGCCCTAGGCTTGCTCAACCCGGGATTGGCCTTTTAAGATAATGTAATATTGTAAAGCTGCTTTGAGACAATGCACCATTGTAAGAAGCATTATATAAATAAATTTAAATTAAACTGAATTGAATAATCTGTCAATAATATTATGATAATAACATTCAATGCCTGTATATATTATATATAAACCAATCGGTATGTGAGAACAGTAATGGCTTACACAAATGTGAATGATTCACTGTTTGTTTAAGCTAAGATAATTCAGTGTTGTTTTACACTCTTTACACTTGTTGAATACATAGATTTGGATTATTCATTAAAATGGAATAATGCACCCAGTAGGCAATAGTCTAACAATATATCATGACCATATGTATATGCTCTATTAATGTTGACACCCTCAAAGAAAAAAAGAAACATGTCCATGATGACTTTGTATGGGGTGACATACAGAAAACTTTATGAGTGTATCTGCAAATTAGAAGCAACTGTATTTTACTCCAAGTGAAAATGAAAGTGCTTAAAATCACATCAAGATACAATCCAGTGGAAAGAACTAAATGGCATATTTATTCAATGACTTTCAATGAAGACTTCCAAACCAAACGTTTCCCACACAGACTGCTCAGTAACTGCAACACATTTGAGGTGTTGTGGAGTCATGTTTGTTTCCAAACAAATGCTATTGTTTGAGTGAAATTTAACACCAACATGCCAGGTGATAAAATGAAGGCGTTCCTCCAACTGCTGCTAATCCCATTTCTTCAATCCTCAAAGCTGACTTTACCTGCTTGGCAAAACTTGTCGGCAGCTTTGTACCTGTCACTTTACCTTCATTTTAAAGATTTGCGTTCCCATATTACTACTATTTTACTGTTCCCTGTACTGACTTGAGTGGAACTTATTTTGTTCAAGCTATTCTATTCAGCAGTTTTAATGATAGCAAAACACATTACAAGTAGTTTCATTAAGCATTTCATTAAGCCTGACCAAATGTCACACACTTGACTGTAAATATGGAAAAATTCCAGATGGGCATTAGCTTATGGCTTATAATAATGTAAAATACCCAACATATTTAGTACCAATCATACTCAGTATAATCTTATTGTTTAAGTCTATAAGTACCTATAATCAGCAACAATACTTTAATGCAGCTCTAACCTTTAATATATCAAAATGTTTTTTTTTAAGTCACAAATGTAATTTTGAGGTGTTATGATATAAGGGAGCATACACACCTGCCACCCAATCAGTAATTAATATTTTCCATGGCATGGTATAATAGAAAACCTCTCTATGTAACTGATGAAACCTTTAGATAGAGCATATTGGATTAAGGGTAAAGCAATTGTTTAAATTCCTTGAATGACAGATGGCTGTCAAATCAGATGAGGGTGATGTGTCTTACTGTTTTGAAGAAAAACCCCAACAATTTCCTCTTCACAGTGCCCTGACCCTTGACCTCTAACCTGACTCTTGTTCTGTGTTGTTGCCCCATGGGGTTGGGAGACTCCACACAGGTGCAGGACAAAGAGGTCACAGAGGGTGTAACAAGTGGCCACCGTCCAATTCCTGCCCCAAATCCCAGGCCTAAGCAGGAAGGATGTGATTCGGCCTTGGACCTTTGTGGCCGCACTCCATGACCTAGCTCTGAATTCACCAGGGGAAGAAGCACTGAGAAAGGGAAACAACGACTCTTAATTAAGCACCTATAATTCAGCCAAAATAAAAACGATGAGATAAAAGGTAGATTAAAAGCAGCTTAAGCAGTTATGTATTTGCAAACATTAGTTAGTTAGCTTAATACCAGTAGTGGCACAAAGTTATGAACACGCACAGTATGTTTGCACATACTTATTACTCGTGTCATGCATATGTTCAGGAAATGGGAGAGAAGAAACATAGAGACATAGTTAAAAGTGTGAAATCTTTTTGTTAAACAATTAGTGAAGGACAAGACAAAAAACTACACAGTTATAAAGATTACTTAAATACTAACAGTATAATGGAGGCAGGTGACAGGACTACATTGATAAATGATAAAGGGGACAGGAAGCTAAAGGCTAACGCTAGCAGTAACATAAGGGTATTAGAGGCAGGAAGCTAATGCTCACAGTTCACACAGTAATGCAAGATGCTAAATGCTAACGCTAATGGTAACATTACAGACAATAATAGAGAAAGGCTCCAACAGTACAGGTACTCCACATTTTTCGTTCAAAGGTTCCAACAAATCCATTGTAAGTCATATGTATCATAAACTGAATAAATTAATGAACTTGTTAAGGACTTGTCTACCATTGATAAAAGACTTGACTCAGCTTGGTATTCATGACTTAAGAGGACATAATTGAGGCAGGTGATTTGAAATGACTTTAATCTTTTGTTAAATTATTTAATTCTAGTTTTTTTTTAAATTTAGATTTTTTTTTTATTCAGGATTTCTTTGGCGGGGTTTCAATGTTTCAATGCATACTAACCTGGCAACCTATTAGTCACCAATATCATGACAAATCAGATTTAAATTCAAGTCAGATTTATTTCTATAGCGCTTTTTAGATAGATATTATATTATTAATGAAAAGAAAAACTTTGTATGGAAGAAACCTTGGGACCAAGACTCACAAAGGGACCCATCCTCCTTGAGTGGAGGCAGCAATTATTTCACTTTAGGAGTCCTCAGCGGGATAGTCTTTGGAGGGACACGAAAGAGTTACTGCCCTCTGGTGTGGCCTGGGCATGGTGGGGCTGGATTTTGTAGCGTGAAGGAACATTTAAGTGTATGGGACTGGAACTGGTATCAGAACATAAGCTCAGAGAGAAAAGAGAAAATGTAGTTACTTATTGATTATGAGCACAGAGCCTATTAACAATCACTGATGCCATGTGCAGCATGAAGCTCTGGCAGCAAAGCTAGAAAGAGAGGAACGAGATGGTAACACGATCAAGAGGGATCACGTGGGACATTACACATTACCTGTCAGAGAATAATAAGTTCACTCCAGTTTCCGGCTTCAGTGAGTATGCATTACCAACAAATCTTCGCATCAAAGACATAAAAATCTACAATGATTCTTTTTATTTTAAAAACTGTCACAAATCGCAGATTCCTTAATCTGTTTTATATCTAATGTACTGTATTTATATTACTGTTTCATATGCTATAGTTTTTATCCTGTATTTTATTATACTCTTTATTATTTTGTACCTTGTTTATTTAATCTTGGCTTATATATTATAGGCAAAGGTGATGTGGTTGCCATGGCTTGGAGGCAGCACACATCATGGCCATATTGGCTGAGCAGCCTCCTTAGCTGCAGAGGATTTATGAGGAAAGTTGGGGGAGGATTTAAGGAGTGCTGTACCAGGTGTTGCTTCATGGCAGTGGCTGCTGGTACAGGCAAGGGTGCACTAGTGGGTGCTGACCCCTGGTTGGTGACATCTGACCCTGGTCCCAGTGGAGCACAGGCAGGCACAAGCACAGAGGGGTCCTCAGAAGGTACCAACACAGCACAGCTGGAGAACACTTGTGCAGGTTCCATGGTGTGGTGTGCAGGCACAAACTCTGTGTTGTCAGCCACAGCCAAAGGCTTTGAGGTTAAGGCAGCAGGTACAGGATATAATTTGTCGGCACACTGGTGAGGTCTGGAAGAAAGTAATGAGTTACAAGAGGCAGTTGAATTAGGGATATCACTAACAGTATACTTGATAATTTAGGAGTAGACACAGATTGAAGCAAGTAGTAAAAATAAAGACAATGACGAGAGCAGGGAACAGGACAGGCACACTTTTGATAAATTGACAAAATAAATTGTTTTATATACAAGAGAGCACCTTAAGTAAACAGAAAGCAGTTGAGTTTACATTGTTTGCACACTAACTGCTTGAACCTAATGCTGTTACATTGTTTAAATAGGTCTCACATGTAAAGCTAAGGATTCATTTGTGGCTGGTCATGGCACAGTTCCCTTTCAAGTATTATTCCATTCCATCATTTCATTGCACTGTGGTGTTGTGCTATTATTTCTTATTTTCCAAAGGCTTCTGTGTCTGATATATCTGAAAAGTGACGCCGTATTGTTCATTAACCTTTAAAAGTTGCTGAAAAAATTACACACATAGTATTCTAAATATAGGCTAAGTTGATGTGTTCTGGCTAGTTGTGCTCTCATATGCCATATGCGGTAATGAGGTTATCAGAAGGCTACCTGACGGACTGGTAATTAAACAGCCTCCTAATATAGTAGAAACCTATCTAATCTCATGGCATGCTAATATTTATTTATTCGCTTATTTATATCCAAACCATTTTAGACCCGTGAGCCATACTTCAACTACATCTAAGCTCTAATAACAATAATTATTTTCACTCTTTAAAACCCCAGGGATTATTTGTACTTATAGGCCCAGAGGTGTAATGAATAATAGCAGTTTACTAGTGGAAGGAGGGCCCTCTCTCTCACCGGAGAGAAGGGGAATGAATTAATAGGCAACACACCACTCAGCACAGTGCGTGGTAGAGGAACAGCATGATTACAGTATGCTATCAAGAAAATTAGTTGTTTCATTTGAGCATATCCCCAGCATGCTGAAGCTACATAACAACTTGCTTTTGTTTACCGAATGCTTCATTATGTAAAGACAAGCTCAAGATTCCAAACACCTGCTACTACCAAATCACATATTCAATTATTGTGCTTGCTCAAGATCATCCAAATATTTTGTCCACTTACCGCCGAACAAAAACAGTACTAAAGTGATTATGGCTGTGGAGTCGAATTTCCGTTCCAGAGAGGCAGAGCTAAGGAGAGGGCAGTCACAAAGCTTTTTCCAACCGACTCATATGTATCCACAGGTCAGGCATCAGGGTTAGAGGCCATAACCCCTGGTCATTATTCACCCGCAAAGTACTTTGATAAGTAATTTGACACTTGGTAGACAGTTTTTAAGACAATTTTCCTTAACAAAGTACTATTATTAAGTTACTTGGTTGCTAGCGTGACATTTTGATAGAGACACTTGTACAGAAGAGGACAGTCCTTCAGCCATCTGGTTTTAATTAATTATCCTGTTCCAGAGTACAATGATAAAATGATCAAACTGTTACTGTTACTGTTACTAATTTGTATTTCTTGTCTCATGGCTGGATTCGCAATTATGTTTGAGATTTGTTTAATTCAAAAAATGCTTTCTGAATCTAGTGGAGACTATTTGTCTGTTCTGGCCATTATATATGCGTGCATGGCAGAGCAAGCTGTTTTCAAATGGAACAAGCAGGCAGCAGATTGCCTTGTTATATTGTCATCATTGTGTCTATTGACATGTTTGAAGAGAAGGTGGGTGGTGGCTCAGGTGAGGAACACACTAGAACCAATGGAAAACACGAATATCCTTCTCAGCTGGAGACCAGATAACCAGCACACAATGTGGGCTCTAACAAGCTCCTAGGGCAATGGTCATACAAGTAAGGTCAAGACACCCTCCATCAGCATCGCTGATTTTTGATGTCCATATATAGTTACCACGCTTGGGCTTTTTACCCCTTTTTTATGCCTCTATTGTGTGTAGATGGAGGGAATCCACTGAGTCCTGCCAAGGTTAGCCTTGTGTGCCATGACTGACAGGAGGCCTGCGGAAATGGGTGTGGATTGAGTAAAGGTTCTGCAATGGGAAATCCACTCAAGATCTGAATTGCCTTCTCCACTCCAATCAGCTTGGTGCAAGTTAAATGAAGTGCCTTTTCCTCCTCTCTCTTTCTCACCCCCAATCTCCCCCCACCCCCATCCTTCACACTTCCCATCTGCAAAAAGAGCTTATGCAGGAGGCTGACAGCGGTACAATCAGTTTGCCATTCACCACTGGCCCTATTTTAACTTTGTGTGGAAATGGCATTGGTTGTTAACATCAACTTTAGAAATTAGACAAAGGAGAAATATTTGAAATGCTATATAACCTGAATAGAACTAGAAGTGTTTTCCGAGGTAAAGCAGTTAGAAAAGTAAGGTGAGAACTTAAGATTTTATGTAAGCCATTGATTTTATTCTAGATTAAGGTAATTTGTGATGAAGAAATTTGGGGCTGCCCTGTCAGGAGCTGTATGACTACAACGAGACTCTCTCTGAAAACAAATACCATCAGTAAAGGTCTTTTGATTCAGATGGAATGTGAGACATGATTGTGATTAGAGAGTTGTGCAGAAGCCTGGAGCTAGTATTAAGAGATGTATTTTTAACAAACATTTACGCACAAGAGCACACGCAACCACAAGCACAAGGCATGGACACACACAATAAACTTTGGCTCAGTAGAAGGAACAGGAGGTACTGACTGAAGTATTTTGTTTAAATGAATTGGTGCTATGAAAAAACAGATGCAGCAATTAGGAGTCCCATTGCCGTACACCGGAGACATGACAAGAGTGCATGACAGTGGCTTTCACCCTCACACCCCCTTGTCTCCAACATGAGTCCTCTAACAATTCCTGTCAGGAACACTCTTTGAGAAGTACTTGCACCAGACAATGGCTCTTCACCCTTATTTTGTGCTCTAAGTAGTGCTGCAGAATGCTGGAAATAGCTGAAAACAGGCCGTAATGTGAGAAAGACGGGCAGCCATTGTGGGAAGTGTGAAAACCAGAAGGACCCTTTTCAGAGCCTTGCCTGAAAGTGCTATGAAGACCTTTAGTCCTTTGCTCTCCTTGAATCCCCAATTAGACAAACATTAACATCAATTAAGCCTTTATAGGACACAGGTTCCATATAATTACCTTAATGGGTTGACGCTTTCTTTAGCGGCAATTTCTTAAACAAACTTCAGCCTTTGTGCGACAGGCTAAGAAAATTTTCAGCAGGGAGTATTTGCTTTTGTAGAGTTTTCTAAAGAGACAGCTGAATTGTTCTATTTAACAACAAACACCTTCAGAGGGGAGCCCCAAGCAGGCCCAGTTCCCATCACATCTGACTCAAACGGTCCTAGCTGATTATCTGACACAGACAAAAAAAATCTGACCAGCCAGGGGAACAAGAACACATGGAGTGAGGGACAGTGTATAAAAGGACCCAGTGAGCCTGGTCCAACCGAGAAAGAGCCCCTCTGCTTGAATTAGTTCTCTATATAAATGTCCTATAGAGCCAGACCCATGCCCTGTCTTAGAAACAAAAGAAGAATGAGAAAAACAGGATCTTGATTCATAAAACAAGACAACTTTGCACGAGCAAATCTTAAAGGAGGTACTGTTAATTAAATGTGCACTCCAGTGTTGTCATCATCTTCTCCCTCTAGCTAGCTAGCTAGTTAGATATTTATAAAGTTGAATTAAGTCTTTCTACTTCACTACGTTTAGGACTTCTGTGACTTCAGACACTAAGGTTGATCTATAATTCTAAATTGTTGGCACAATCATTGGGCCACAATCATCCTTATTTAGCAGTGTTGAAGGGTTTGTGTGTGCAATGTGGCACTCCAACTAGTGTAGAGGCTTAGTGTAAAGGTAAGACATGAAGACAAGCCACCTGCTGTGGCATGAAACGGTAAAGCATCATTGCTTCACACTGGGAGTGGCCTCTAGAGGGCAATGGTTCCATAGACCTCTGTCTGCTGATGCAATCTTCAAAACTAACTGCCCTTCTCACACATGCCAAGCAACAGTAGCAAAAGTCAAATCTTCACTTTAAAAACACTTTGTAATAATGAATTATATATGTTATAAAAAAAGATTTGTTAATTTATATACAAAGTCAATTATTAAAAGTCAAAAACTCCTATAATGTTATAATGAATAACGTTTAGAGGACCAAGATAAGAAAAAGAAACACACTCTCATTGGGCAGATAAAACTGTAACTTAAAGTTTAAAAGTAAAAGTAATACTTTTATAACATTAGTGTAAATTAGAAGATGCCAAGTCTAAAATACTAAAAGTAAAATGTAATAAAATATGGACTATAATAAGAGAATAATAAAATACAAAGAATGAAACTATAGAATGTAAGATAATAGTATGTAAAAAACTCTATAGAATCCCGTAGGCCAGCACTCCGCTAACACCGTACTGTGACGTCATTAGACAATTTGATGCCCCGGTAAGCTGCTGCTGTGCCCATTTCAATTAACAAAGTACATAAACAGAGTGAATAAGAAAACCACAGTGTGGTTTTATGCTTAGTAGAGCTACAGGACACGACATGCAAATTCATTACAGGCACTACATTTCCCATAATTCCCCCAAACCATTTCAAAAGCATGACCGGCTAGTACTTCCAGTCAGCTTTTACCTGGGGACATGGACATTATAAATACTTAATGGTAAGTCATCCACACAGCAGAGAAGGTAGCGATAGACATTTAGAACCATTTCTGAATGTCTGAATGACAGTGTTTTAGGATAAAGATGTACACATTTCTTTCACGTTTTCAGTATACCCGATGTGCATGCTAGATGAAAGAGGAAATATGGATGCAGTTTTGGCAAATGGTGGTTCAAAGCTACATTTATTTATGTAATTAATAAACATGTATTTGTTTCTCCTCCATGGGAGACGTATGTATGCCTTTCTTAAATCTGTGTTTGCCCCAGCACCACAAGTACTAAGCTATAAAAACACCCTGGACAGGGACCTGCAATCTTAACAAAAATCACATTCCATCGAGTGTAGATTGTTGGATGTATTTATCTTATTCAAATTATATATTTTGAGTTAAATTAGTAATATATATTACATTATTCCGGATAAGGCCAAATGTCTTAACCAGGGTTATGTGTATACTATTGCTACACTATTTTCAAGAATATGTACAGTTAATCTAAATTCATTTCAGTGTATATATTTATTAACATTCATTTATCCTCAAACAATGTAGATGGTTTGGATACATTCATAGTGACTGTAGTGTCAAAAAGTAATAAATGTTTAGGTCATTATTATAAATCTAAAAAAATATCATCCTTGAAATGAATGCATATTATCCCTTTGCGAGCATAAATGCATTCTTTGCCCTCACAACATTATTACTGCACCTTTTCTGATAAATATTACTAATATATTGTTGAAGTCATGTAGTAATTAGTTTCACTGTGGATTACATTATATGCAATAAATGTTACTGGCTTGGCTCAAAGTAGCTTTGTAATCTGATCACGATATTCAGTTTCCTAATGACCAAAATGCATTCAGTCTTACAATAAATAACAATTTGAATGGTGTAATAAATACTTCATGATTACCTGCTGCTGTATCCTTCTACTAATCTGCCTGAAATCCAGCTGGATTTGATATGCCCTTTTATTATAATTAGTGGAATGAGTATTAAACTATAATGTCCTTATTAGTTGCTTGTTCTTTCAGTGAACACATAGTACCTGGATAATTCTGTCATGAAAATAGGCAGTTAAGTTGCTTGACTCAATGGATTTTTCTCTGGATTCGTCATGCCACAGCTGCTGAGTGTGTTCCCACTTTCCCCCCACAGGGAAGAGTCGTTCTTTAGCTGTATCAACAGTTCCAAGCACTAAGTCACAGCTTGTCCACTTCAACCCATGCTACACTGAGCCTTGGTGTTACTTTACACTCAGCATTACACTAAACCAATGAACACAAATGCAACTGGATTCTCTTTTCTCCAGCTTGGATTCCCTAATCATGTTCTTCTATTGAGCCCCTTTTTTTTCTTAGTGTAGCACACACGGCGATAACAGCCATAACCTTTAAAAGCCATGTATGTCTGAATCTCTGAGTGCAGTAAGTGGATGCATATACTTCAAATATATTGAGGTTATTTTTATCTGGGAGAACAACTGCTGGGAACATAGGTAGATACTGAGATTGGAATTACTCATGAAAAAAAATTCTGGAGCTTTGTTCATCTGTATTTAAACAATATGTAGCAGGATTTGAAATTTTAAATATAATATTTGAAATATCATCTGAATACTTTTAAAAATAATAAAATCTTCATTAAAACATGTAGAACAATTGAGGTAATATTCCAAAGATTAAGAGAAAGTCTTTATCCTGATGGGGACTTTCCAGTGACATTAATGATTACTAATGGGATATTTGGTCCTCATGGTGATATATAAACATGATCACTCACAAACACACATTGCTACACTGTTAGTCATTATTGTTGGTTTACATGTAAACATTATAAAAAATATTTAGATACCAAATCACTAGTCTAAAGATGAAATAATTAATTAATTAATGAATTCATTAATTCAAAGCCCATTCAATTTTGGTTAGATGATTATGGTTTATATATAGACATATATAGAAATATAGAAATATAGAAACATAATTCATATTAAATATGAATTCTTTTTGATTGCTTTGATCTTATTCAACAATGTTAATTACATATAGCTGAAGAAAAATATTTTTTCTTACTTCAAAACATGATGATTGATGTTGCCTTATTCTGTCAATGACCGAGTTAGTCAGCGACATAAATAAAGCTTGAAAACAGCTCCAGTCCACATTTTGTTCAACCAAATAAACACATTACCACAATCTGTCAAAGTCCTGAAATAGTCACGGTGGTCAGTTGCCAATAAGAGTCTGGGTTTTTTTGCGGCATATCAGCCTTGCTTCTTTACGAAGTGTTCAAACATGGCACCTCTCTCCATTCGCACCCTCTCCTCCTCATCACCTGAACTGTCTGAGGCCTGTCAATCTGGAGCCGTGGGAGGATATGAAAGACGGTATTGAGTTGTGGCAGTGTTGATGGGGAAGGGTTACAGAAAAGCACACCAGTGGTGCCAGCAAGAGAAATGGTGCTGATTTCTCAAAATGATGATCAGCACCCAGGGCACTGCAAAGCTCTTCTTTAAAAAGAGCCGATTGATTCCCTTTGCACAAACTCCCCAACACACACACACACCCTTGAATGAAACCTCAGCCCTGAGCAGATGTCAGAGAATGCAGTCAAAGATAGGCCACTGTGCCACTGTGAGGTGTGAGGCTTTGTCACCGGTCCACCACTAACGGCCCAGACTTCGTGGCTAAATTTAGCACATCCACTGGGCTTATTCAGTGCCCTCAAAAATGGATGGAATATCCTTAGTTTGTCAATGGACACACACCAACATACACACACACACACACACACACACACACACACACATGCACACTGCCACCACCACCATTAAAAGCTAGCATACCCCACTTCAAACTTCCTAGACTTTTCAAAATGCTAGCTCACATATACCTAAGACAATATTAAGGCGCATTAAAAAGTGTTTATTAAGATGCTAATAGTGTTAATAACAATTGACCTCTGGAGAGCTAATGATAGTGGGTTGGGGGACACCATCAGGCCTAGGCAATTTTATAGACATACTTATGCAGTCCAAGTTGATATAAATCGAATAAAAATATTGTGTAAATAATTCCCATCTGAAGAGAAAGGTCAAGTTTATATCTGATTGTGAGGACAAAATCATCCCAAGGTCTCGACAATGATAGAGAGATCTGACATTGTTTACCTTGTGGAGACGTTTTGCGGTACTCATAGGAACATTTCTCATAGTAAATATTTTACACAAAAACAATTTATGTGTTGTAGATATGAATATATAAATTAGGTTTGTGTGTGTGTGTGTGTGTGTGTGTGTGTGTGTGTGTGTGTTCTTGGTGGAATAACGTACCCCCTGAGGTGATCTATGTCAGACAATACCTATCCATATCCTTTATCTGGCACAAGTAAGAGTCCAGATGGTTTAGTATTCACTTCTGCCAAGCAGATGGGCCTACAAAGTACTTCAGTGGTTTAGGTTATACACGCTCACAACTATACTAAGCCCTGAAACATCTCAACACCGATTTCTTGTAATGACCACCCAGAAAGTCTCTTGACCACCTCAACGACAAGGTTTACAAACTTCCTGTTTGCTCCACACTGATATCTGCTAATTAAGCTTCTCATGCAAATTGATGAACATTTCACAGACTCACCACTTGCACAAACCCATGGAGACCTCAGAATGAACTAATAATAAACAGAAAATCTATACTATATTTAATTATGAGCATATTAGTGCCCCACAAAACTGACCACCCTCCTAACAAGAACATATTTCACTTTCTTCACTGCTGGTAATTACCTGTATATACAGTTCCTCCAGCATTATTGACACCTGTCATAAAATGAGTGGGAAAAGGTTATAAGAAGTTAACCTTGTGGTAAAGGAGCATAAAAATCAAATATTGAATGGAAGTAAATTTAGTCTGAGAGACAATAAAATAAATAAAGCCCATCTGACAATTATTTTCACCTATAATAATGTTTAGAAACAAATGAGTGACAGGTAATTTTCAAGCAGTTCTTTCAAACTGAAATATCTCATAAACAATATGTTTGTGAGCAGTGTGTATATAAAAATGGCAAACTTTAAATTGTCACTCTACAATACTCTTTTTCCACTGATCTTCATTACAATCTTTGTAAGATGTAGCATAGCTTAACCTTTTCACTTTGTTCCCCTTCTGGTTCTTGGCTGTTACTATTCTAAAAAGATCATTCCTGATGAAACTTCTTTGGACTGTAGAAGGGTCAACCTGGCATCCCGATAAGGCTGCAAGATGCTTCTGCTGCTCAAATGTAACTTGCCACTGTAATCTATAGAAGCAGTGTTTTGTGATTCTCCAGTTTTTTAATATTGAATAGAAATGTCCACTGTTGTCTGGTCATATTATAATAAACACTGAAAAATAATTAGATATGGTCATTATGTCACTGCTAAAACAATGGTATATTCAATCTAAAAGTGGACTAAGACTTATACTTACAGTATTTCATAGAGGGTGATACAGACGTAACAAATTCCCTGCAACAATATAAAGACATGCGTACATTTCTTTTTTAAACTCATCTTTACCAGGGGTGAATTGAGGAGGAAACTGTACATAATAGGCTTCTATGTTCTGTGTTGTGTTTGAGCATTAACAAGTGTTAATACTGGCCGGGGTTCTGTAAATAGTTAATTTACAGTTTAATTGGTATCTTGTGTGTGAGAGAGTTTGTCAAATTATTGAAGTAAATTTGGGTATTATAATTAATCAGGATGATACATAGTGTGAAATTCTTCTTTCAGATTGTTTTTTTTCCACTCCCTTTTAAAAATACATCATTTGAGTGCTATGTTTATTTTACACTATTTCAATTTGATTAAGCCTTAATTAGGCCTAAGAAATAGCTTTTGAATAATTAACTGAGTGATATGTTGAGCATGTCCGGTTTAGTAAGCAGTTGCTGTCTTGAATTAGTTCCTTAATGAAATACCAACATGTTAAAAGCACAAACTAGGGTGTCCAGCATTGACAGGTCTTTCAACAGGCACAATTTTGGTAATAGCAACAAGCTTTTAATTGCATTGGGACTGCAGGAAGTTATAATAGACGAAGTCAGATCCACATCACCTATAACAATAAAAGTAAAATAACAGTTTAGATGAGTTTAGGTCATGCAGGTCTAAGTTCATATTTAAGGTTTTAAGTAATCACACAGTCACTATAATACAATTTGGGCAAATTTCTCACAGAAGCTTTCATTATTTTTTTATAAGGCGAGCACAGTATGATGTAATTTGTTAAAAGCGATAATGCATAGCAAACATAATAACTGAGTCAGTGTGAACTGTTAGTCATTAGAATATGGCAGCAAATAACCTGTACCTGTGTCTCACTCTGTTTAGATGCTGTTGTAACTGAATAATTCATTTTAAACATAGCAATAGTCAACATTTTATTAAATAAAGAACTTTTTAGGCATCATAGCACGTCTTTTCTCATTCTAACATACAACATCAACCTTAATGCCATGAACATTTAGCATGCGTTAAAATACAGTACTGTGCAAAGGTCTTAGGTTATCATTAGATTAGATTAGAGGTTATTTTTGTAGTTATAAACATATTAACATTAACAGAGTAACATTAACTACAAAGCTAATGGCTAGCCATTTGGAGGGTATGACCAAATAATGACAACAAGCAAAAATATACAGTAAGCACTGTACAATACATAATGCAGTCTAATTTATATAGGCCTGTGTGAAATTCTAATAATAATTATTTGATTTATTACTTATTATAAATAGTGGCAGGGTGGCACAAGCGGTTAGCACTGCTGCTTTACAGCTTCTGAGATCTCTAGTTTGCTTTCTCTCCCAGATTCCACCTTTACATAGAATACGCATGATCTACCTATATATGTGTGGGTTTTCTATGAGTGCTCAGGTCATTTGGTAATTTTAAAGTGTACCAGTGTGACCCTGTAATTAATTGGTTTCTGCTCTACGTCCTGAGCTACTGATTAGGGCCTGCACAAGTATTTTTTTAAACATGCATGGTTGAAGTAAACATGAATAAACAGAACAGAAATACAGAAGTAAACAGAATAGGTATGCCAATGGTAAGTCAAGGTTTATAATCTATAAATCATAGGATATTTATTTATTTATTTATTTGGCTTCTTTAACGTCGCTATCGGCATCAGTGGACACAAGTAAGCGACACACACAAGGTTATATCCATACACAAGTTCATCTC
>JAUZSV010064973.1:7134-22656 GCA_034780495.1 Parotocinclus cesarpintoi
AGAGAGACAGCAACTACATTAAAGATACCCTCAACCAAGAAGACAAGAACAATTCCAAATTTCATGGCAAGAATAAAAATTAAAGAGAACACAAATGGACACACAAAGAAAAAGACACTGGAACTGAAAACACCAAGTATGCCATATATAACACTTAATGTGTAAAGTGGCGTTATAAAAACCAAATAAATAAATAAATTCTCATGTTAGGAGTCTTATTTACCAGCATTATCTTAAGTTTATTATCAAAATCTGAGCAGAGTACAATGGGTTCTCCTGTTTTAACTTTCCTTATCCCATGCCAGGAGCATTTTCTAACTACTATTGATTTTGTCTTGTTTTGTAGATTATGCCTGGATGTACAGTTTGCTGTTTGTTCAGCTGTTACAAGAGCTGTACAAATCAAATTACATTTAATTATAGACATGGAAGACTATAAAAATAAAATACTCCACCAATCAAAAAAAGTAGGGGCAGTATGAAAATTGTAAGACAGACTGTATGAACCTAATATATTTAATGTTTTATTTGGTCAAATTAATTTCAATTGTTAACGTGCATCCATTCCTGAATTTCAGAATAGGACCACATTTACCGCTTTGCATGGTTACCATTCCTTCTCACAACACTTACGTTTAACTAGACGTTTCGGCACTATTAATACCAAGCAACCTGTGTTTCAGGTGTTAGTTTCTTGTTCTTCCTGAAAGCACATTTAAAAGAAAAAGACGAGGTAAAGGTAAAGAAAGCAAACAAGCTAAGACGAATACGAGGGTCGAGGAAAAGGAGTCAGACAGTGACGACTACATGTCTGACTCCATCCTCAATTTTAGCTCACAAGAGGAACAGATTTCAGTGGTGTACTCAGCAGAAGAAATCAGGGAGTTTTTAATATCAACAAAATGGCAAAAAAACGTTATAATAGAAGAGCATTTCCCCGACCTAAAACAATTTTTGCATGATGTCAAGCACTTTAGAAAAGAAGGAGTTTTTATAGATGTTGAAATATTCAGATTGAAGAAGCTAATAACTAAGGCCAACAGGGGAAACCCTGATAATGACTGAGTTTTTAGTGTTCTTTTATACTGGAAAGGTCTTTTATTGTGCTTATTTATTTATTTATTTCATCATGCTTTTGCTTGTTTTATCTTTTTTATTTTTTATGAGTAAGATTCATATTGCGAGCTTAAACATAAATGGAGGTCGAGATGCAGAAAAGCGTGGGAAATTGTATGAGCTTTTACAGCAGAAACGAGTTGATGTTGTGATGTTGCAGGAGACCCACAGTGATGCTAGTAACTCAGCAGAGTGGGTGAAGGAGTGGGACGGGCTTGCGATTTTAAGTCATCACACATCAATGAGTGCTGGGGTTGCCTTAATGTTTGCTCGCAATTTTATCCCTGAATCTTACACAGTGGAAGAGGTTTTAAATGGGAGGCTTTTAAAAGTGAAAACATTTTATGAGAATGAGGTTTTAGTTTTTATCTGTGTGTATGCTCCCACCAGTGCAGTGGAGAGAATGGTGTTTTTAGATCAGCTAAACAATGCTATCGCCACTTGTACCAACTCGGAGATTTTAATTCTGGGTGGGGATTTTAACTGCACAGCTGAGGATATGGATAGAAACCATATGGAACCTCATGTAGCCTCTCGTAAGCGTTTGTGGGAGATGATTGAGTCACATGAACTGAGTGATGTATGGAGAACTATACATAAGATTCAGAGACGTTATACATGGGCTCATTCTACAGGAAACACACTCTCACTGGCTAGATTGGATCGCTTTTACACTTTTAAGCATCATCTTTCACTTTTTACTAAATGTTTTATTACTCCAGTAAGCATCTCTGACCACAGCATGGTCCAGTGTTTTATCAGTAAGAGTAATATTAAACCCAGGAGCGCTTACTGGCATTTTAACACTGCACTTTTAGAAGATGCTAATTTTAGAGAATCTTTTACGTATTTTTGGAATGTTCTTAAATCTGACAAAGTGTCTTTTACTTCGTTACAGATGTGGTGGGACATGGCCAAAGTACAAACTAAAATGTTCTGTCAGCAGTACACTCTGAATGTCACGAGAGACATCATCAGATCTATGAAAGAGCTGGAGATAGAAATATTGGAACTCCAGCGATTAGAGGCCACAGGAAATCGGGGACATCTTGAAGCCCTAAAAAACAAAAAAGGTGTCCTGGATGATCTGTTGAGCATCACAGCACAGGGGGCGCTGGTCCGCTCACGCTTTAAAACCGCGAACGAGATGGATGCTCCTTCTAAGTTCTTTTTTAGTCTTGAGCAAAAGAATGGACAGAAAAGATTTATACATGCACTGCGAACAGATTCAGGGGATCTCACATCAGAGCCCACTGAAATTCGCAAGCAGACAGTCAGCTTCTACTCGAAGCTGTACAGCAGTGACAGTGTAGTGATGCCAGATATCGAAGAGAGGTTCCTCAGGAATCTCCCCAAGCTCTCAGAGCAGACGGCAGGGGAAATGGCGGCTGAACTGACGCTGGAAGAGCTCAGTAAAGCCCTTCAGGAGATGCAGAATGGGAGGGCGCCAGGTATCGATGGGCTCCCTGTGGAGTTCTATAAGGCGTTCTGGGCAGAAATAGGGCAGGATGTGCTGGAGGTTCTGCACGGCAGTGTGAAGGAGGGAATGCTCCCGCTGAGCTGCAGGAGAGCCGTCCTGACCCTACTGCCTAAGAAGGGAGACCTGACCCATCTGAAAAACTGGCGCCCGGTGTCACTACTCTGCACTGACTGTAAACTTTTCTCTAAAGCATTGAGTTCAAGACTGACTAAGGTTATGGAGCAGGTTGTCCATCAGGACCAGTCGTACTGTGTGCCTGGCAGGTCTATCTTCGACAATATAAACTTAATTCGAGCCTTGTTGGATGTCTCTAGGCTATTGGGCTACAAGACTGGCCTGATTTCCTTAGACCAGGAAAAGGCCTTTGACAGGGTTGAACACAAATACATGTGGAAGGTGCTGGAAGCCTTTGGGTTCAACCCAGGTTTTATATCCATGATCAGGATTTTGTACAGTGATGTTGAGAGTGTACTGAAGGTTAATGGTGGTCTATGTGCTCCTTTTAAAGTACACAGAGGTATCAGGCAGGGTTGTTCCTTATCAGGAATGCTGTACACTTTAGCCATTGAACCTCTTTTATGCAAACTAAGAGAAAGTCTCTCTGGTTTTTATTTACCAAACTGTCGTGCATCCCTCTGTCTTTCTGCTTATGCTGACGATGTTGTTGTTTTAGTAAACACACAAGCAGATGTGAAAGTTTTAACTGACATTTTAAAAGACTTTGCCTTTTTATCATCCGCCAAAGTAAACTGGGCCAAAAGTGAAGCCATTTTAATTGGACAGTGGGCAGGAAGTGAGATGGCATTGCCGGGAGGCCTAGTGTGGAAAAAAGGTGGTTTTAAATACTTGGGTGTTTACCTTGGAAACCCTGAGTTTTTAAGTAAAAACTGGGAAGGCATGATAGAGAAGCTGAAGGGAAGACTTAACAGGTGGAAGCGACTGGTCCCAAGGATGTCCTACAGGGGAAGAACGCTGATCATCAACAACCTCGCTGCGTCGTCCCTGTGGCACAAGCTGGCATGTGCGGACCCACCATCAAACCTGCTATCCAGCGTCCAGGCCCTGCTGGTGGACTTCTTCTGGGATGGTCTTCACTGGATTCCCCAGAGCATGCTCCATCTGCCCAAGGAGGAAGGAGGACAGGGGCTGATCCAGCTATCCAGTCGAACTGCAGCTTTCCGTCTGCAGTACATTCAGAGACTTCTCACTGGACCCGTGGATCTAGTGTGGAGAGCAGCGGTTTGCGGAGTTCTCCGTACAGCAGGAGGACTGGGGCTAGACCGAGCATTGTTTTTAATGGACACAAAAACGCTGGATCTTAATGGATTACCACCTTTTTATCGAGGACTTTTTAAAATCTGGAACCTTTTTAAGAAACAGAACAGAGGGAGCGGAACATTACACTGGCTGCTGGAGGAACCGCTGATCCATGGTGCACGCTTGGACATTTCTGGTGCAACCGGCCCCACACTGTCCAGGATTCTGGTTGCATCGGGGGTCATCACACTCCGGCAGCTGGTGGACATCGCTGGAGTGGACTTTACGCAGGTGGGGGCCCTGGCAGCTCGTTTGGGACTACGGTCCCTACGTGTTGTTAACGGGCTCCTGCATCGCTGGAGGGCCACTCTGACAGCAGATGAGCGCAGTCTGCTGACGGACTACACACCAGGTCAGAGTGACCCTGCAGAGGAGAGAGAGTTCCCTCAGCTTAACTTGTCCCCAGACTTGGATGGGTGTGAGGGACCCCTGCTGGAATGTAGGGGAGAGGGGGACATGAACTTAAAAAGTGCATCCGGGAAACTCTTTTACAGAGCTTGTGTAAAGGTTTTAAACAAAACAAAGCTGAGTGGGAGAACAGACACTCCCTGGAGAACGGTTCCAGGTTTTAATACTGATTTTAAACCAGAGTGGAGAGCACTGTATAAACCACCATTAACCAAAAAAACAGCTGATCTGCAGTGGAGGGTTTTACATGGTATTATCGCTGTGAACTCTTTTATCTGTGTTTTAAACCCTGATGTAACTAGTGAATGTCCTTTCTGTTTACAGAGGGAAACGGTTTTTCATACTTTTATCCACTGTTTCAGGTTACAGTCACTGTTTGACTTTTTACAGAACATTTTAAAATCGTTTAATGTTGATTTTACTGCACAGGTTTTTATATTTGGTTTTAAGTATGTCAGAAGGCACCGGTTCAAGTGCCAACTGATCAATTTTATTCTTGGCCAGGCCAAGATGGCGGTGTACTTGAGCCGGAGAAATAAAGTGAGACAGGACGGAGACTGTGATGCTGTGAGAGTACTCTCACATCTCATAAAAAATAGAGTCAAACTGGAATTTACTTTTTACAAAAGTACAAAGGACATACAGAGATTTAAAGACGTGTGGTGTAGTGAAAATGCTCTGTGTTCTGTAGCGAATGAGGAACTCTGTTTTATACCACAGCTACTCTAAACTCTGTTGCTACTTTTAAATGGTTTTAAATGGTTTTAATGATTGGTTTTTGACTAATTATTTATTAATTGTTATTTATTTATTTATTTCATTAAGTAACTACTGAGTTAATTTGTCATTGTTTCAGTACATGACATGATAAATAAATGATTTGTAAAAGTCAAAAAAAAAGTCTCTCTGTCTCTCTCTCTGTCTCTCTCTCTGTCTCTCTCTCTCTGTCTCTCTCTGTCTCTCTCTCTCTCTCTGTCTCTCTCTCTGTCTCTCTCTCTGTCTCTCTCTGTCTCTCTCTCTCTCTCTCTCTCTGTCTCTCTCTCTCTCTGTCTCTCTCTCTCTGTCTCTCTCTGTCTCTCTCTGTGTCTCTCTCTGTCTCTCTCTCTCTCTGTCTCTCTCTCTCTGTCTCTCTCTGTCTCTCTCTCTGTCTCTCTCTCTGTCTCTCTCTCTCTCAGTCTCTCTCTCTCCCTGTCTCTCTCTCTGTCTCTCTGTCTGTCTCTCCCTGTCTCTCTCTCTGTCTCTCTCTGTCTCTCTCTCCCTCAGTCTCTCTCTCTCCCTGTCTCTCTCTCTGTCTCTCCCTGTCTCTCTCTCTGTCTCTCTCTGTCTCTCGCTCTGGCTGGTATGTTTTTCTTCTGCAGGATAAACGAAATTTTAATTGATGTTTATAGGTAACGAAGGCAGCAGTGCTTCACCTTCAACACATTAAACCTGCTGAAATGATGAGCTACGGTTTATCTAGATCATGCAAACAAATGTGAGGCTGAAGGTCCTTGGCCAGAGTGTCGTTAGGGACAATAGTGGGAAAAAACAACAATATAGATATAAGGTAATAAAACTAGCTGTTTAAATATTTACTAGATTTTATTAATATTGTTATGATTATTATTATTTGTTTTTCAATAACGCATGCTTAACTGTAATTAATCTGTCCAGATATTTATGGTGCATTCGATTTATGGCTAAGGAATCCGAAACTGTCGCAATATTTATGTCGCTTACTTTGGTCCAGGATGTATTTTTCTGGGAGCTTTGTGAGTTTTTGCGAAAGCCGTAGGAGAAGAACGTGTTTACATTTTCAACTGTGGAAAAGATTAAAAAAATAAAACTTTTTAAAACCAAAAATCTAAAAGTCCTGATGGTTTAATATGACCCAAGTCCAAACCCGTCCCCCGTCCCCCGTCCCTCGTCCCTCGTACGATCCAGCCTGATCAAACTCGTCAGCTAATTACCCGGCCGTTAACGAGCCGTAACGGAAAAGTCCGGGACGAGAGGGGCGGAGGTGCAGGAGAGTCGAGTCTCGGTCGTGCTCCGTTGTTCTCGGGGGAACCCGGTGACAGGCGCAGACGGACCGTGACGCGACCGGCGCAGATCTGGCTCGCGGCTTCCACGACGAAGCGAGCCAAAGCCTGTGCGGGATTAAACGTCAAGCTAATGGCTGCGCCCGGGGAGACTAACGGCCCGTCTGCACTGCCAACGGGGCCAGGCCCCCGAATAAATAAAACACGGTGCGGTAAAGGATAAAAAACAAATGGCTGCAACCTCATCTATAATTAATCATATTAATGGAGCCGCAATCGCCGACATCTTCACTTCCCTCTCCGCACCGGGCCTGAGGTTCCCCCGAGCGCTCGCCGGGCGGGATAATGAACTGATAGACCTGGAATCCATCACGGCTTTAACAAGTCCGGCAGATCGATAATGCTAATCGGGTCTCCTCGCCGCCCGGCCGTGGGGATTAGTATCCGTCTCATCGACTGAGAATCAGACGGGAAGCATCACCGGGGTCTGAGAGCTGATTAGCCCTGATTTGAGAGCGTGCCATAATTATCGGATCCAAACGACCGCTTAGCACCGAGTCGCAATTAAGAGCCCGAACCGCGTGCCCTTTAAAACGAGTCGCCTCTCAGTCCTTGTAGCCCAAGCACCCAATTACCGGCCATGTTCTCATGACCTGACCCGACCCGACCCGACCCTCCTCGAGACGACCCGTTCGTACCTGGACCACAGTGCAGGGTTTATTCTTTTTTTAATTAGAGAGTCGCTTTGCGGTTTGTTCCTGAGCACGACATCTGAAACCCCGCTGATTAAACAGAACTCGTTCCTCTGAGAGTCTGCTCCCGTCGTGAAATGAGGGAGGGGACTCTAAAAATAAGCATCGTCCCCAGCGCTCGACGCAAGACGGGCCGGCGGTGACTCACCTAGAACCGTCAGCCGAGCGGGCCGTGACCTGATGCCAGCCTGGATGCCCTGACACTCGAAGTTTCCATCGTCAGCCAGGTCCGTCCTCTGGATGAGCAGATGGTACTCGCCCTTGCTGTGGTCTCCCACCACGTCGTACTGGGGGTAACCTGGAAGTTTCAAACCACACGGTGTGTTGTAGATCATAAAAAACACAAGCACTGCATTATATTTGGTTCTATTTGTGTATCAGAAGAAACAGGAACGTCCAGGAGGTATGAAGAGAGGAACAAAAGGTGACCTAGAACAGAGCTTTACAGAACTCCTCTCGTTTCCTCTCGTTAGCGCTCCGGTACGACCGTTAACAGGCGTTGACGGAGTAATACGACGCTCCGCTGGCTCTGATTATGTAAAAAGTCCGGCGCCGCACAGCCATCCAATTACAGCTTCCTGCAGACCGAAGCACCTCGGTGCCAGAATTACCCATCAGAAACGCTTTAGAGGATGAAGAGGATAGGCCATTGATTCATGCTAATTCAGCGGGGACGAGCAGCCGGCTCTCCCAACATCCCATTAGCTTTAGCATTTTGCTCATGGTCTCATCTGAAGTCAATGAAGTTTACTTTGATCATCCGCCGTCCTGGGGTTTATTTTCCCGATCTCTACATTCGTTCAAATCTGCCGATGCAGAGCGTCGGATCGAGGAACCCCCGCCGTAATTAGGTTCCGTCCCGCTTTAGGGAATGGCTCAAACGAGACGAGGCAGAGGTGAAATTATTCTATAAATCCTGATACGGCGCGCTTAGCGTTCGGATACGCGACCGTGATTTAAAGCCTGGTCTCTTCAGGATGACATCCGGGCCGATGGGTTTAGGAGGGAGATGTAAATAAAACACTAACGCCGGTGTTTTACGAGCCGGGCTCGCCGAAGCTTGAAAGGAAATGAGATCGTGAACCGTTTCGGTGTTTGGATTTGCAAGAGAGCTTATTAGCTACGTCTACGTTACTAACTCCACTCAACCCCGGCCCAGAAACCAAAGGTGTCAACACTAAGCAACGGGGAGTGTCCAAATACTTTCGGATATGGTTTTATGGCTACTTTGGCTAGGAAGCAGAGTCGATCCTCAGTGGTTTTACGAGTTTAGTCTGTGCCGCATACCAAGCACTGGATATAGTGGTGTAAATCATCACCACTGGACTCCGGAGTCCAGCAGTGCCAGTGCATTTTTTTGATAAATAAATCATTATGATTTGGTACCAGATTTTTCCAGAGTTGCTATCTGTGACCTAAGATCAACATTCACAATGCCAAGCTTCAGGAATAATGGTGTAAAGCATCAACACTGGACTCTGGAGCAGCTGAAACACATTTTTTTGTACTAAGTGGATCATTTATCCGGTAGGAGCAACAGCACGAGTGGTGTAAAGCATCACCTCTGGACTCCGGAGTAAGTTTTGATGAAGGGTTAACGTCCGGGTCCGTTTTCTGAAGGACTTGAAGTGAAATGATCGTAATAAAATCTCAAAAAACAGATCTCAACTCCCACCGTGCAGCCCCGGTGTGGTTTAAAGCACTAACCGCTGGACTCCGGGGTGAGTTTTTATGACTTTAGCTGCTCCTAATAATAATCCTGCAACCTTTGATCGATGAGAACATGGTGGATTTTATTGGACTTCTACTTGACCCAGAAAGTTAGAAACGTTTATTTGAAAATGGATATGAATTTGAAAAAAAGGGTTCCGACGTCTCTGAGGCTTTTGGGAAGCTGAACCCCTATCGAATATCAGCCTGCCCTTGGGGTTTACATTCCAGACTGTTCTGGAAGCTGAAGCAGAAGTCTGGAGGCTCTTATGGAAGAAAGTTCGCGTTAATATGATCGTTATTTTCGGAGACTTTATATTTATAGCGTTTAAACCCCCCCACTGCCGACAGTCTTCCCTTTGTGATTGATTGGCTGCCGAAATGAAGAGCCGTTTATCCTGCAGCACAGACGGCTATTGAGCAGCTCTTCATGTTTGCTTAAGCATCGGGTTTCTGTCCCGAGAACCATTATGGAGCGATCTGACAGAGGTCTGGACTCGAGGGACGAGGTCACCAAAAAAAAGCCCTCAGAGGCTCAATTAAACAGCTCTGTCCGTCACTGAGGGCCAGCGACAGCCTGGATGCATCCAAACGTCCAAGTGATCCGTACTTTCAAACGGTAAAGCGTTTCGCGACGGTTAACCGGCATCACCGTGAGCTCTCGTGGAGGCGCGAGCGTGATTTACCTACCTGACATGTCCCGATTGACTCCAAGGGCGAGGCCGTCTTTGATCCACAAGACCATGCCGTGATACCCGGAGATGGTACAGGGGAGAGTGACGGGCTGTCCTGCTACCACCACCAAATCGTGAGGCTGCTGGAGGAACACGGCGCACCATCCTGCAAAGAGCAAAAGAACACATACGTAACACACATAAGTTTGACCCCTCTCTAGGCCAAAACCACTCTCGTACCGCCTTAACAATCCGTCCCGTCCGACCCGTCCACTGATCACCGTTATTGCAGTCAGAACCCGAGCCCGAAGAGCAGAGATGATGGAAACGGCAGCTTTACCGACACAACACCACACAAAAAACGACAAAGGGAGCACTATCTCTGAAGATAAATGCTTCTTGACGGAGGTTTAATTAGCGAAAGTGGCACCTTGGCCCCGAGCGGCTCGGTCCGCTCGTACTTCATGCTCGTCCAGGGCCCGGCAGTCCATTTACAAAAGTGACTCGATGAATTATTCAAGTTCTCACCCAAATCACGCAGTTCTGTCTGCTGAACTCTCTGCGCTCGCGTCACCGCCTAACGCAAAACGGTCCAACCATGTTTTGTGCACGGACTCGATTTTTTTCACAGGATCTGGCAACCGTGTCCTGGTTAACCCGTGACTGCTTGGACTGCAAGATCGTATTGTTTCCATTCGCTCTGGAAAATGGCGTCTGGAACGCTCTACGCTTCCCGTATCCATCCAGCAGCGCCGCCAGCGCCTCGGTCGCTCTGTAGGGGGTGCTGCTGAGATGCGATTCAAACCCGGCTCACTGTATCTGTGTGCAGTTTCGTTCCGAGACTAAAACCGAGGCGCCCCGGGTTTTGCGTCGCTGTTTTTTTTTTTGCCTTATTAAAACAAAGGTGGAAGTATTTTACAGTACAGCTAGATCTTCTGTTCCTTCTTCACCTCTGGCTCTTCTATAATCCTCAGATCTCGTACGGATGAAGCAATTCTTATGAACGCGCTTCATGTGTTGCAGCACAGAAGCCTGAAAGGAAGGACGCGGCGCGGGTTCGAAGCGACTCCTCAAAGAAAGAGATACGAGTGTATAATGCACTTAGAGAGGCCCCAGAGTCCTGACTTTTTTTTTTTTTAAAGCAATAGAAGACGGTACAGTGTTTATAAAAGGCTCGACTCAGACAGAGAGTCCCAGCATACTGAATTCGAGACTAAATCCTCCAGAGGAATCTCGGGGGAACCTCAGCCTCTCGTGTGCTTCCACTTTAAAGACCAGGAAGAAACCGGAGAGCAGAACCAGCTGGTTTAAATGCGGCCGCGGTCTGCCAGCACGACGCTCGCCGATAAGATATTCGCACAGCAAACGCCGATTCTGCTTCGTCTGTAGTTCCTGCGCTCCAGCCCTTCAGACTCGATTTAATGAGATAAAGCTTCTCGAACCAGGGCTGCACGGCTCGAGGGTGCAGTTTGGATCCGCAGCTTAGAGAGCGAGAGGTTCTGCCAGAACGCCGTCGTTCCACTAAACTGAAATCATTTGTGCTCGAGGAACCCGACTCCACCGGCGCTCCGGTCGTCCCTGTGGCCTTAGAGATTCCAAACAAGCCTCAAAATCCACAAGAGCGGGAGTGATGTGGATCTGTTAGTATAACACCAAATCAAAATCAAACACCCAGTGCTTGTGGGAATACAAACCGGGTAACTATCGATTCCCAACAGAGCAGACCGGATGATTTATTTCATCCGAGGCCCGACCTGAGATCCACAAATCCCACCCTGGATAAAGCAAGCCATCTAGTACATGTTCCAACTTGTCCTCCAGTGGGGATCCCAGCCCTGGTCTGAGGTTTCTTCTTTCCAAGAACAAGAAGCCACTTCAGAACGTCCTGTAGCTCTCGCCACTCTGAACATGCACCCATGGAACCACGACACAGATACGGGGTTCATGCAGGAAGGAACGGCATTCCAAGAAGCTCCATTACAAGAGGAAACGCTTTGCTCTAACTTCTGAGCCACAGAACGTCGGAAAGGAGCAACCTCACGGGAAAGAAGGGCGTCAAAAGGAACGTCACGGGACACAAAACCCTGGGCGTAAGAAATCGGTACGCTCTCATGGGAAGAAGAACCATCATCTAAAGGAGACCGTCTCATGGGGTTGGGTCTAATGGGAAGCCTCGTGAAGGAGAAGGAGCCTTGGGACCTTCACAGGGAGGAACATTTATCGTAAATACTCTCATGAGAAGAAACATCATCATGAAAAGGCATAGTTTAATGGAAAGGCAAGATGGAATTATGGGGCACTGAGAGGGTGGAGACCAAACCTCACTGGGAACACACTGGGAAGTGACATCATGATACTGGGACCGTCATCAGAAGAGTAACGGGTACAAGTAACTTAAAACTCTGGGAACTCGTTTGTCCCTGATGTGAAGGAACGTTGTTATAAGGAAGCCAAGATGGACCCCGATGGGACGAGGAACCATTTTGTGAAGGAATATCTAAACAACATGGAGATGGAGAAGAAACAACATGGAATTGTGGACAGTTTATGGGAAGGGATACTAATAAAAGGACCAGATCTGGATTTTCTTGAGGGAACTAAAACAGTGCTTGAAGCTGGCCGCATCCGTGTTTGTGTTTGTGTGTTAGTATAAGTGTACGAGTTTTGTGTGTGTAGCAGAAGAAGGAACATCAGGTCCCTGACCCTGATGGTTATCTACGTAAGCGTGTGTGGATGAACCACACAAAAGTGTGGAAGAATGAAATAATTAGCATGCTTTTGGAGCAAATCTCGAGGGAGACACCATCTAATGAGTAAAACAGAACAGCCGATTGGTTAACGAAGAGCGTTCAGAGTCAGGAACTCCCTCCTTACGGGGAAAAACAGAGCATCCTCAGAGGAACGATCCCCTTCACGCCTAGGTGCATGATCGACAATCCAAAAACAAGCAGATTACCCACATTGTTCCTCTAGGTTCCTATTTGCAAAGGATAAACGCAGATACCTGGGGCTTCAGACTAATCCGGCGTGTCTGTTCGAATTATAAAAGGATTATCTCGCTTCGGAACGCGAAAGCTCAAGAATGTTCTCATTCACGTCGCCTGTGGAACACCAGGCTCTCCGAGTATCTCCATCCACAGCAGATTGGTACTATTAGGGGCTTTATTTTTTGGGGGGGGGAGTACAGTGGAAAATTGCGCCAGCTTTTAGAGACGAGGACCGAGCTTGGGCCGGGGTCGGAAAACAGGTCCATCTCATCCAGCCTGAGAGGAGGTGGATCAGACTCCGAAATAAAGCACCTGGACTCGGACACTCGCATTAAATCTTAGAGATTCGGAGCAGAAGTGAAGCGATAAAGTCACCCGGGGATTCTGCATCATTTAAGGGTCATCAAACACCCCTGCTCCTGCTCTGGAGGATGTTCTCCATCCTGGGTGTGAGGAACATCAGGGCACCTGCTCTCCCTAAGACTATAGGTGAGGAAAATCTTCTCCTGTACACAAGACATCCTGAGGTGAAGCTCCGGGGGCAAATAAAGAGAAGCTCTCAGCGAGGGGGGACGTGTCCTATTTGGGGAACGAGATGAGATGGTGCTGATGGGGCTCGGGTGCCTCCCTCCGTAGCTGCATTTCTATTAGAGAAAGCAATTAGAGGGAATAAACAGCGAGCGTGCAGTAGCTGAGGTATGAATATGTGCACCATTAGCTCAGAGATGCCCTTATTTTGGATTCCACCCCATAATTTCCTAAATAGCATCAAAGCGAGAGGAGCGACAACGAGTTTTCGTGTTTGGCTAATGCGAGAGCCCTTGTTGCCACTTCATAAATAATTCAATTCTGTGAAATTGAGCCAAACAGATTAACACCTCGCTCAAATCGAGCTTCTGCAAACAACAAAGCGATCAGAAAGCTGGAAAACGCGGCTTTAACACGGAGAGGAAAAACTCCAGAGTCACATCTAGGTTTAAAACAGAATGAATTTAATATTGATAATTAATACAGCACTAAAAACCATTCTATTTTAATAAAGTCTTTTTCTACTAAGCCAAACGTTTTCCCCCTGAAGCACATGAAGAACGAAAAAGATGAAGGTGTCTTCAAATTTATGGCACTTTGGGGTGAAGAAAAGAATCGGTGTTCAAGTGAAATTAAATGAAAACTTGGGAAATTAATTGTAAAGCAAAAATAAATAAATAAATAAATGCATTGTTACACCCTTAATAATAATAATAATAAGAATATAAAATAACATAATATGATATAAATTATAATATTAAAATAATACTAATTAAAAAGTTGGCAGCATTACCCTAAATAATGATAAACATAATGTAACGTGAACTTACAAATTAAAAATAATAAATAAAATAATATTTAATAAAATATAATCTAAATAATAATAATAGGTTTGTATATGAATAATATAACAAATAACATAAATAAATAAAAAAAATACAATAAAGACTAATATAATAAATAATATAATATTAATAAATAATGAAAAACAACAACAACAATAATAATGGTAATAATGAAAAAAAATATGATACAAAATACAACAACAATAATAACAATATTAATAATAATAATAATAATAATAATAATGGTAATAATGAATAATATTATGATACAAAATACAACAAATGATACTAATTATTATTATTGTTCCACAATTGATTTTGGAGAAACTGTTTTAAAACGAACATTCACTTAAATAATAAAATAGTTTTTTAACATTAACAGAGCTTGGCACTTTTCCAGACGATGCACTGCTCTATCAGGACTTAATTCACTTACAGAAATATTTAATTTCGTACATTTTTTTCTCATTGCTCGGGGTCACAAATACGTACCAACGTTCCCTTTATGTACGAATCAGGGTTTAAATTCTTCGGCCTGTCTCTACTACGCTCGCTCTTTCCCTCTGAGCTGTTTGGGTTGGGTTTTTTTTCACCCCTCTAGCGGTTCTCATCTCAGAGGAGTCTGATTTTTGGAGTAAACCTAAGGCCTCCTGCCTCCTCTCTGAGCTCCCCTACGGTCGGAGAGGCGCCCCGGGCTAGAGCGGGCCTTTATGTGTAGCATCATATCCTAGCAGCTGTGTGTACACACACGTCCATATCTGGATGTACAGCCCAGCACTCGGAGTCGACAGCCATAAACAGCCTCTTTATATAGCTGATAAACGCTGGGTGCTGATAAATGTGCTCTTTTTTTTTAGCCATCGGGAATTAAGCTGCAAATTGCTTCTTCAAGCTGCAGTTCCACACGTCCATGACAAGTGATAATTGCAGCTACGGAGACGGCTGCACAACATCGAGCAGCACCATGTTTCCAATCTCATTAATGCCCGGGTGCGCTGGCGCTCCCTCTCAGGAAGGGCAGAACCCACTCCAGCTCGCCTAATTAGAACTGGGATCATGCACTAACTCCAGCAGCAGCAGCAGCAGCAGCAGCTCCAATTCCCCCTGTCACAGTCCGAGGTACGAATAAACCCGAAATAAAGACGACCATTCATAAGTGTGGAGCTTAATCAGGGGTAACTGTACTGTAAGTGTAACGATTAACACACTACTAGCACACAGATACATCCAGCACTGAGAGAAAGGTTAAAACCACTGTGTTTAAGCGGCCAATAGGGCAGTGGGGGAAAAGGGGGAAAAATAAGGGGGCTTATTTACAAAATAAGAGACTGTTTTGTACATTAGCTTCATAAACACGTCTCAGATTATTACAGTTTAATTTTGGTGAGGTTTAAAAGATCAGGATCATTCTTTTATTTCATTTTAGCACAACCAAAACGGTAAAAGCAAACTAAAGGTCACAGTATTTTTTATTATTGTTATTATTATATTATATTACAGCTATTATTATTATTATTATTATTATTATTATTATTATTACTATTATTATTGTTATTATTATTATTATTATTATTATTATTATTATTATTATTATTATTATCATCATCATTATTATTATTATTATTATTATTATTATTATTATTATTATTATTATTATTATTATTATTATTACTATTATTATTATTAT
>JAUZSV010064974.1:0-14805 GCA_034780495.1 Parotocinclus cesarpintoi
CCAACTTCTGAAAAACAACAAACCCAGACTTGTCCATCAGCTTGCCAGATGGAGACGCATGATTCGTCACTCCATAGAACACACTGATATTGAGTGAGTCCAGTGTCGGCATGCTTTACACCACTGCTTCCGACGCTTTCCATTGCACTTGATGTATGGCTTGGATGCAGCTGCATGGAAACCTATTCCATTAAGCTCTCTGCACACTGTTCTTGAGCTCCTCTGAAGGCCACATGGAGGTCTGTAGTGATTGACTCTGCAGAAAGTTGGAGACCTTTTCTCACCTTCTTCGTCAGTTTACGAGGCCTAATTTCACAACTGGATTTGTTGCACAGGTGGCATCCTATCAGGGTTCCATGCTGGAATTCTCCTGAGAGCGACCCATTCTTTTACAAATGTTTGTAAAAACAGTCAACATGCCTCGGTGCTTAATTCTATACACTTGGCAATGGAAGCGATTGACACTTGATTCAGATAATTTGGATGGGTGAGCAAATACCTTTGGCAATATAGTGTATTTCTTGTCTGTGTAAAGGTGGAAAAATCAGTTCTATTTACAAAGCCCCAATATATTTGTTTAGCTTGTACTTTTGTGGGTTTATTTATTGGCTTCTTGAGCTTATAGGGTTAGTTGGTAGACGCCTTACAGAATTTTGATGTCTAGACAAAGCGTTATTGTTTTGCAAAAATTATAAAACACGAACCTAAGGCCATTTAGTTGCTCTGGATAAAGCTCCTACACACACTATTGATGTACACGCAGTTCTATGAACGTTACCCAAGATGGCTGGCCCAATTATCTTTTCCTTTTGGTAGTTTAAGTTAATTGACTTTTAATGGACTGAGATTTAAAAAAAAAAATTATGAAAGCACAATGTATTTCCTGTTGTACTTGCAGAATAATCAGGTATTTCAGAAGTGAGCAAGACCTGATGTGCACCGAAAGAAATGGTGCCTTTTAATTAAATTGTTTTTTTTGCTAAACCTTTTAATGTTTAATCTATAACCTTTTAGTTGGGACACGCGCTCTAATAACACATCCAAGCCCAGTCATGCTGTGGATGCCCACACTGCAGAAGTCAACTGCCTGTCCTTTAATCCATACAGTGAGTTCATACTGGCCACTGGCTCTGCTGACAAGGTGAGGAAAGTCTCTTTCCCCATGGAAAGCTTTGATTAATTAACATTAAGTTGGGTTGTGTGTCATAACGGTCATTATCCCTACACTCGATCTTGCAATGCCACTATATCCAGTGACGTTTATGATGTTAATATATTTAGTCTTTAATTGGGTATTGACAATTGTTATGTAGTAAAGGTAATTCAGCTCATTGATTGTAATTAAGCTAAATCCGTATGATGTGACATTGAGAATGAGTGGTGTTTGTGTGGCAGAAATTAAGTGGCTTTCATGTTTTTTTTCCTATTTTAATCTGAGATTTGTTATGGATGATTAAATCATTCGTCTAGATTATTTTGAAATGGCACCTTTCAATCACAGTAAACACCAAGAGCTCCTACGTCTAATCTAGCCTTTTTTCTACAGACTGTTGCACTATGGGATCTTAGGAACCTCAAGCTGAAGCTGCATTCCTTCGAGTCACACAAAGATGAAATCTTTCAAGTATGTTTTTACTCTAAAGCACTTTTGTGAATGCTTCAGTGTCATTGTTTGAATTGATCTGACTGGACATTGTATCCACAGGTTCAGTGGTCACCTCATAACGAGACCATCCTGGCCTCCAGCGGGACAGACAGGCGACTTAATGTCTGGGATCTCAGGTGAGTTAGCTGCCGCATTATCAAATGACCCTTTTGCATTAAATTCAATCACACTTGAAATGATGCCGTTTCTGCTTTTGTACAGTAAAATTGGTGAAGAGCAGACACCAGAAGATGCAGAGGATGGACCACCAGAATTATTGGTAAGAAACTGAGACTTACTCTTGATACAGACATAAGATCTGGATTTTTAGAATCTTTCTCTCAGGTATGTCTTTAGTTGACAGCAATTTTATTTTCCAGTAAGTGCATTAAACCCTGTACAGACTTGATAAGGAAAAATAAATATATATATTGCCTTGCTTAAGGACCCAACTATGGCAGCTTGGCAGAGGTGGGATTTGAACCCAGGACCATCAGGTCCAGAGTCCAGTACTGTAATCGCTAGGCCACCACAGTCCCAGTCCCACAAATTGTCAGTCAGTGCCATGTTTTTGGGGAATTTGATACAGGCATTTTCTGTGAGGTCCTGAACCAAGCAAGGGTAAATTGGAATATTAAACAGTATATTTGGATTTGTCAACCAAAAGTAGTCTTTCAAAGCAATTTTTTGGGTGCTGTCCAAATCACAGGAATTACAAAAGGCATACAGACTATACCGTTTGCCCATGCTGTGAGATGCGACACACAAATATTAGGGACTAATGTAAGTGGGCATTTGTAATTGTATGAATGCATTCTTTTGTTTTCCAGTTTATCCATGGTGGACACACAGCCAAAATCTCTGACTTCTCCTGGAACCCCAATGAGCCTTGGGTGATCTGCTCTGTGTCTGAGGACAACATTATGCAAGTTTGGCAAATGGTGAGTAAACATGCTCTACACTTCAGTGATGATGATATTAATATAGATAAAATTATAATAAGTAGTTTTAGAGCACAGACCAGCCATAATTCATTTGTGGATTTGGGTATACAGTGTTCCCTTTTTTATCGTGGGGGTTACATTCCATGACCACCTGCGATAAACGAAAATCCGTGAAGTAGGAACGCTACATTTATAAACTATTTTAGCCTTAGAACTTGGAAAACGTTTGGGGTGGCATTGCAGGGCTTGAATGAAACTTTCACAAACAGTGAACACAACACCGCAGACAAAAACTTGTCATGTAGTGACTCAGACGGGCAATGCTCTAGTCTTACTTCTAGTTTTTGGAGCGTATTCATCTGCTGAGTAAATACGCTATTTACTGTAAATTGTAATATGTAAAATATTTTATGATTTATAACATTACTTTATTGTTAGAATTAATATTTTAAATTTTTCATAAAAAAAAATTCCTGATTTAAAAAAAAAAAAAAAAAAAAAAAAAAATTTTATGTAAAAATTTATCAAATACCTGTGTATATGTTACCTATATCACACGTACTACGCAATGTGCAGTTCCGCAGAAATCCGCGATATATATATATTTTTTTAAACCCCGCGATGCACTGAGACCGCAAAGTGGCAAGGGAACACTGTAACTATCGAATGGGGAGGCGCTGGGGTGAGAGATAACACAATTCCTGGCACCATAAACAATACTGCTAAGAATATGTACAAGCTATATGCAACTAGCATAAACACTACATGAGCCAAAAGTAGCAATCAGGGACGGGCAGAAACGGGCAACCATAATGGCCAGATATTTAACAATAGCAATTGCTGCTATTTCATGTAAACACGGCAGATAAAACTAAGCAAATGGCTAAATAATTATCACGTTTATCAGGCATCACCAGCATACCTACTGTTGACACTGCGACTACTGCACCCTGGCAAACCTATTCAAACATCAGATTGTGTTCTGTTCAATCAACGTACACTCACTTTCCACATTATTAGGTACAAATGTTCAGTTGCATGGCTGTAACTCGATGCGTTTAGGCTTGTGGAGATGACCTGGTGAAGTTCAAGGTGATTTAAGTGACTTTGAATGTGACACAGTTGTCTGTTAGATATGCTGCAGAAGTCTTGGCTGTGACTGCTGATATTTAAAGATGCTCAGTTTAATTGAATGTGTTGGTTCAGTTTTTCACCGCTATCGCTTTATTTTCCTCAGGCGGAGAACATCTACAATGACGAGGACCCTGAAGGAGCAGCAGACACGGAGGTTCAAGGATGAAGTATGATCCGACTTACAGCCTTCACCACACTTTTGACCATGTGCTCCCCTGTTTCCTGAATTGGTGAGCTGCGTCTGTCACATCAGCCACCGACACATGCTTAAAATTGAAATTTCCCCCAACAAAACAATGAAAAAAAATAAAGTATTCTCTTTTTATATTATGAAAGTGTATTTTTCTAAGAGGAATTGGTGGCTTTTTGGTTTGAATTCTAATTGCCTTTTTTAAAAAAATGTTCTCATTAGCCCGTCACATTCTGTAAAATGAATTGATTGTGATTGAAGAGGTTAATCTTGTAGTTGCTTGCCATGGTCCAGTTGTGGTGGGTTTTTAGATGTGCATTCATTTAACATCTGCATCTTTAAGCATGTGGTTTGTAACAGTCTGGTAATGTCATGTTTGTCTTCTATTTCTCTTATTGTTGGACATGGTCTAACTTTTTCGATGTCTGTCCTCTTTATGTCCATGCTATTGTACATAACATTCAGAATAAACCTTTTTTTAAATTAATAAGCCACTGTAATTATACCACGTGGCTCAAACATTTGATTTATTTAAACTCCAACTATTCATAATAAAGTGCTTTGTTCAACACACTGTTTCTAAACCCCCAGTCGCTGTTCTGAGTGGTTTACCACAATGCCCTAATATGTCCCTGTACTTACTTTGTTATAATGACTTGTCTCCAGCACTTCATCTTTGTATATAAAGATGTTAACTCCATTCCCTGTTAGCACTGCACAATAGTGCATCTCTGAGCTGGTTTATCTCATCTCATGTGGTCCTTATTGATGTAACAAGTTGACTGGTCCTGACTGAGTAGAAGTCATTAAGAGAAGTCCATTCCTAAAGTTATTTTAAACGAAATTTATTTGTCATGCATTTGTTTTAGTTTGTCACACATGTTAGGGGACTCCACATTTCTGCCCCAGGCCAATGATTTTGATCCATGGACAAAACTGCTGCAGTTGTTGATGTTGCAGGATTGTACACTGACTGGCCACCTTATTAGATAAACCTGTTAAATAGCTTGGGTTATACACATCTGCTCAGTCAATCACGTAACAGCACGGCAGGGCATGAAAACATGATTAAGGTAGCCTGCTAAAAGTCGGATATAAAAGTTAGAAAGATTGAAATAAAAGGTGATTAATTGGCTTTTAGCAGGGCATGGTTGTTGGTCTAGGACGGACTGGTCAGTAATTCTGAAAGTAATAAACTACTGGGATTTTCATGTGTAGGTATGGATAGAGCTTACAGAAAATGATCAGGGTGTAAATGCCTTGATACCAGAGGAGAAACGGCCATACTGGTTCAAGCTGATTGAAAGGCAACAGTAACTCTTGCACTCGTAGCATCTCTAAATGAATGATATGTTGAACTTTTAAGCAAATTGACTACAGCAGCAGAACGTCACACCAGGTGTTCCTCCTGTTGGCTAAGAACAGGCTACCGTTTGCTCAGGTTAACCAAAATGTAACACTATTAGATGGGAGTAGCGTTGATGAGTCTAAATTTCTGCTGTGACATTTAGAATGTAAGGATCAGAATTTGACACGAATGTCATTAAAGCATGAATCCATTCTGCCTTCTCTCAGTGGTCCAAGGCGGTGGTGTAATGGTGGGATATTTTCTTGGCACAGTTTGGGCCCCTTAAGACCAAGCCTAAATGCATAGAGTTGCTGCCATGTTTCTTCTTGCTGATTATGTATCTGCATTAACAAGCAGTTGACCTCATAATGGTACATATAGTGGCTAAACAACCCAGTTAAATGCAATTCATTTTAAGTTGTCACTAAGATGTTAGGTATGTGGCATTTAATGACGAGAAAGATGGCGTGCAAACAATACGTAAATTTGTCACAGATACTTCTGAAAATATTGGTGGAACACTACCAACTACACAGCACTTGAAGCCTCCTGCCAAGAAATGCACAATACCATGAATATTCCATTACAAGCGCACACTGTAGAACCACAATATAAATGTACATGGTGGGAAATAAACAAAGGGAATGAGTTTATGTGTAGAAACATGAATTTTAAACTCTTTACGCCTTGTAGTGGGTTAATCCAGTGTGATGCTACTAGTAAGAAGGCACAGTGGTTAAATGACCAGCACTCAGCACTTCTAGGTAACTTCTATGCAGGTGAAGCTGGCATGTTGCTTGTTGTGTTTAACAACAAAGGCAGATGCTTTCCAATTCATGTCTTTGCTTGTGTTAGTCTAAAACAAAGTCCAGAACATAGTTCCTACTTTGTAAATTTAAAGTAATTCCATATTCACAAAAAATATTAATATGTAAAGAAAACGTACACTTGCTAAACCTTCTTTAAATTTGACACTACGTCCAGAGCTAAAAGACTAAAATTGATGATGAGATTGTACTGAACTACTTGAGTGTGCAGTGTTTTTCATTCCAACAAAGTTAAGACATACAAGAATACCTGACCTTAAGGTTCTAGAATGAGATGCTTCTGATAAGCAGGCAGGTGTCAGTGAGTTGCTTTAAAAATAGACCAACGAATAGACCACCTGTCATGGCTTTGGTTTTAATGTAATGACATATTGGTGTATGCATTTGTACCAACAAATATCGTTAATATCATTAAATACAACCTTAATTGTAATTACTGAATATGTGTTTCAGGGTGGATTTTCCCTTATATACAAGATTGCTATGGTTAAGTATAAAAAACAAACATTACTGCACACTGTTATCTATAGCTCCAAAGGAAATAATTATTGTCAGCAATACAAATCCCAAATAGTGCAAAAAGCTTGATTGGACTTTACTGCTCAAGTTTTCTCTTCACTAAGTAAGATCTCCTGTGTGTGCTGTCCCTCTGCTCTCTCTCTGAAATAGAAAAACGACAAACTAGACACGACAACACATCCTATTGTTAATCTAAGCATTTTGTAGGACGGGTTTGCACTGTTTAACTGCCATACAGTCAAAATCTGTTCACTTTTACAACGAAGGCTTACCTACTGGTTGTGTGGTTGCTTGCTTGTTAGCTCATGTTTGAACTACAGACTTTACTAACTCTGTTGATGTGTTTAGAGACTTAGTGCAAGTTAGCTGTGTTGGTGTCTATGACTTTCCTCTACTTATTTGTAACAAGCTTTAAATGGCATTCATAAGTGTATGTGCCTGTCCTATTGTAAATAGTACTCCTTTAGTTGGCCCCACTTTCTGTATATTTTCCCTAACCTATAACTAAAACTGGTCACTCATTAGTTACTTGAGATTTCAGCACTGTCTCCGGCACATTTCATTCTTGTTTTCTTGTGAAATTACCCTTTGTATTTCCATTGCAGTAGCATAAAAACTATGCGACTATGGTAATGTCCAGTCAGTGTTCATTTAACTTAATATCCTTTTTTACAGAACGCATTGTGCTAATTAAACAGTGCATACCTGTACATCTAATAAGTTGCTTACTGGTGTACTTACCTATAGAAGCAAAGCTGCTTGGCCAGACTATTCTTTAGTTGCTCCATTTCTCCAATTTTAATTTTCTGTATCTGAAGTTCAGTTTTCAATTCTCTGCTGTTCTTCTCTAGCAGGTCTATTGTTGCCTGGAAAATAAAGTCAATTATCATCTTTATTTTTAAAATTTGAATTTGAATTTAGTCACAAATGCCACTGTGTAATCATTAACCGATCGTGAGTGTATGCAGCTACATACGCGATATTGTTCCAGATTTTCCTTCCTCTGTTGTTGCATCAGGAGGATACGCTCCTCCAGTCGGACCCTCTCGAGTTCCAGCATTTGCTCTTCGTGTTTCAGGGGACCCAGCTGTGTTTTCAACTCCTGGCACTGCTCTTTGTATTTACCTAAAGCCTCTCCACTGCTTTGACGTCGTTTCAGTAAGGCCACCAGCCGTGGCTCGTACCATTCCTCTAAGGCTTTTATTGCACCCTGAAGGTACTGCAGAACGTCCGTGGAAGCCTGTCGGCCTTGGGACAGGTAGGACTGTGTTGTGTCCTTGCTGAATTCCTGGGAAATGTTGTCCTTCTGGTTTTGCAGGGCCTGCAGTTGGCTTTGGTGTTCAGATTGAAGCTGGGCTATCACTTCGGTCAAGTTTGTAATATGAGTTTTCATCTCTTCCTGAATAAACATGTAGAATTAGACACGTATCTTATAAATACACACACTGGCCATGAGATACACCCAGCATTGTACCGGTAGTTACTGGTTATCTCTTTTCCCTTTATCGGGATAAGATTAACCGTACAGTCACAGCCGACTCTTGGTCACTTGATGGATCATCGATCTCCACACATTTCCGTCCTTCATCAATGTGATCCATGAAGTATTACGGCAGGATAGTGGAGTAGTTTGCCACTGCTTTCTCCACCCCTCTCCATTTATCTGGGCTTGGGACCAGCGTGCAGCTGTTTCCAGTTACACGGCTGGGTTTTTTTTGCATGCACAAGTCAATGACAATTTGGAGATGCCAGTTAACCTAACGCATGTCTTTGGACTGTAGGAGGAGTACCCCCACGCACACATGGGGAGGACATGCAGACTCCACACACAAAGGACCCAAGCCGCTCTACCCAGGGATTGAACCCGGGACCTTCTTTTTGTGAGGCAGCCGTGCTACCCACCGAGCCACTGTTCTGCCCATTCCCTTTATTAGTCTTCAGTAAAAGTGTGTTTATTTATTTTGGTTAGCGAAAGTATGTACAGTGTCTCTCAAAAGTGAGTGCACCTATCACATTCTTGTAACTATTTTATCTCTTTTCATGGGATAACGCTGAAGGCACCTTATGGCATAGAACTCACTGAAAATCTTAAAAAAGAATTGTTGCTCTACAAATAGATGACCTAGGCTATAAGAAGATTGCCAACGCCCTCTAAGTGTGCTGCAGCATGGTGGCTAAGACCATACAGTGGTTTAACAGGACAGGTTTTAACAGGACAGGTTTCACTCAAAACAGGCCTCGCCATGATCGACCAAAGAAGTTGAGTGCACATGCTCAGAGTCATATCCAGAGGTTAGCTTTTGAAAAAAGACGTAGTGCTGCCAGCATTGCTGCAGAGGTTAAAGGGGTGGGGGGTCTGCCTGTCCATGCTCAGATTATACACTGCACACTGTATAAAACTGGTCTGCATGGCTGTCGTCCCAGAAGGAACCCTCTTCTAAAGATGATGCACAAGAAAGATCACAAACAGTTTGCTGACAAGCAGACAAAGGACATGGATTACTGGGACCATATACTGTGATCTGATGAAACAAAGACACTTATTTGGTTCACATGGTGTCCTGCATGTGTGGTGGAAACCAGGTGAGGAGTGCAAAAACAAGTGTGTCTTGCCTACAGTCAAGCGTGATGGTGGGAATGTCATAGTTTGGGGTTGCATGAATGCTACTGACTGTGGGGAGCTACAGTTCATTGAGGGAACCATGAATGCCAACATGTGCATTGCTGAAAAATAATGGTGGCCACACACAAGTGTCAAATATTGACACTTTGGGCCTAATTTGGTCATTTTTTTCTAAGGGGTGTACTCACTTTTGTTGCCAGCAGTTTAGACATTAATGGCTGTGTGTGGTTATTTTTTGAGGGCACTATACAAGCAATAGACTGACAACTATACATTACATCAAAGCGTAATATCTTCTGATGAAAGGATATCATAAAATAGTTACCAAAAATGTGAGGGGTGTACTTACTTTGGTTAGATACTGTGTATGGTATGTCTACCTAAACATACATGTGCATTTAAATGAAGGGAGACACTCATTTGAGAACTTTTCAAATGTTGGTTAAAGATATATGGTTTGAAAGACTAGTAAAGGAGGACACTGATTCTTACGAGAGCCAAGATATTATGCTAACCTAACGATGGAATACCAAAAATAATTTTAATAGTCTGAAGTCTCATGTCCTCTTACATCTAAAGAAAAGTCTCAAATATTTAAGTCATAGCCTATGATTTTGCAAAGGCTGGACCACTTGTATGGTTGTTGTTTGCACGACTCCCACTAATGACTTTTTATTTTATTTAAACTTTGTTTCACATGCACAATAATATATTAATAATCACAGCCCTCTGAATTGTAATCGGATCATGAGGTGCTTAGCAATTCCCAGCCCAACTAACAACTCAAATGATGGCAGGCTGGGGCAGCCATTTCTCAAATGGGTCACACCATGGTGCCTGTGATCCAACTCGTAAGAAGAGAAGGGTTTATCAGGACCACTTCCAAAGTGAAAACCCCTCTAGATCTGGGTCTCCCCATCAGCTTCTAGAACTACAGAACAATTTCGGAATAGAGGTGAATCGTCTTCAAGAACTAAAATTGCATTAAACTTAAACACTCAAGTCCGAATTGAATTATGAATTAACATGAACAGAATTCAGACTTGTACCTCTTCCTTGTTTAGCTGCTCCACTTCTTTCTGTTGTCTGGCCAAGACCATTTGCATCTGCGCACATTCATTTGCAGCAGCAAATAAGCGTCTCTTGAGCAGTCGCATTTCATCTTGCAGACTCTGTTTCTGCAGCATGGCTGTTGACATGAGCTTCTGTGAGGTCCCAAGCTCAGTCCTCAAAGCCTGAACCTCATTTTCCATGGGCTTTTCCAGCTCCAGAAGCTCCTTCACCAGCTCGTCTCTTCTGCACTCTAACTGGTGCACCTCCTCAATGCAGCTCTCAAATCTTGTACCTACATCCTTTATGACCACAGATGCAGAAAGCTCTGGTGCTTCAACTGGACTCAGGACACACTCATCTCCTGCCATGGAGTCTGCTGTCTCTGCATCACAACCTTCATGTTTGCTCATGTCCTGGAAGCCATTTCTTATTAAAATATCTTCACCTTCTGTGAGAGTAGATTTGGTCTCATGGGTGGCATCAAACTCATCCAGCTGTGCCAACATCTGCCTCATAAGTGCATTAAATTCGGTGTTTAGTGTTTCCTGACATTTCTGTGAATAGCTCAAGGAATCCCCAGGAAGAGCAATAGCAGCCCCAATTTCATCCAAGCAATCTTCAAAGTATTCTTCATCATCTTCCTCGATGCATAAAGGATTAGGTTTTTCCTGTGGTACCAACAGTGACCCATAGGCTTCCTCAAAGTTATCTTCATCGTCCATTTTCAGTTCTGCACCTATGGAGTTACAAAAGGGGTAGAACAATATGTTTGACAAAATTATATCACACATCACTACAACTTTTTAACTTTTGTACTAGGAAATCATTCAGGAAATGTTGCTTTCAGTTTTTTGTCGCCATCTTGTTTATTGGTGAGTCTTTAATAAGGGGCTGCTTTTACCAAATTATTTTGTATGTTAGAATTATAAATATACTACAAGTATACATAAAATAGGAATAAAGTAAGAGCTAAGTAAGAACTTACAGATGGTTTACACAAGTAAGCCGTCTGTAAGCCATATACATATATAGGGTGAGTCAAAAGCCACAAAAAAATGTCTTTAAAAAATATATAAAATTACATATTTGAACAGACTTAATATAATTTTGAAATAAAGTATTGTATAACCTAAAAAAAATTCCCTGATTAAATAGTCACCCTTGCGCCAGATTTTAGACGAAGTTGTTTGAAAACAGACAACATAATTTGCTACATTCTGTTTTGAATTTTTATAATACCTTTAAGGGGTGCAAACAATATTCACACCAGAGGGGCATGCATGTAATTAAGCAGCAGCTGCACAAGCCTAATGACTGATGATCAGCAGTACTGAAAAAAACAACATTTACAAGAATGTTCAGCAAAAATGAAAGTAGTTAGTCTTACTCATTTCATTTACATTTTATGTCATTTAGCAGACACCCTTATCCTGAATGACTTACAATTAATACAGTCTTACAATCCAAGCAATTGTGGGTTAAGGGCCTTGCTCAGGGACACAGCTGTGGTAGAGGTGGGATTTGAACCCTGGACCTTCTGGTCTAAAGTCCAGCACCTTAACCACTAGGCTTCCACAGCCCTCCACAGGACTCTGTGGGTTGTGACCCTAAACACAATATTTTATATAAAAGTTCAAATTCTGGGGATGAGAGCCAAACCATAGTCATCAACTGCTTGTATTTGATCCTTTTTCAAATGTATGCTTGTCTGTAAATCTTCAGAATGAATAAATGTAAACTCCACATGCAGAACAAACGCCTATTGTTGTGAAGCAAATTTAATCTGTCATCTCTATGGCATGTATTAACTTTCCCCAAGATATCCCCTTAGGGGAAAATGGCTCACTATGGTGCCCTAAATGGTGTGGGAGACCTGATAAATGAGGTCAGTAGTTACAAAGACAGGCAGTGCTGGCCCTAGAAAGAGCAGCTGCTTTCCATGGGTACAGGCAGGGCACATTCCGCCAGTGCCATGCTCATAGGAAGTTCCCAACAAGCTGCTTTTGTTCATGCTTCTTTATGAAGAACATGCCTATATTCCACTGTCTACCTTTCTTCTTTTTTTATAGCCAAATAAAAGAGATGACTGATAGTTTTAAGAGCTGCTTAAAACAACCATATAAGGTAAAATACGCCAAGAAGTGCACAGTTTCATGCATACTATAGTGTCTTATTTATCATATTTAAATGTTAGCAGTTACATAAAACATAAAACAAAAAGTCAAGTACTCACCAAATTCATTACGTTATTATCCTGCGCAGACTTGCAGTGATGGCATAGTCTTATGAAAAGCTGGAGAATAGTTCAGAAAACAGTCTCAGTCTTAGAGACAGAAGCAGTCTGGTTGCTGTCTCCCAACTCCAGCATGCTGTACAGAGTTACCGGGGCAATTTGGGGTTTGTTTACATTCATGACCAAACAGAAGGAGGGACGAAATATGAGCCAGTTAAACATAGACCCTAACTTAAGCTAAGCATGTCCAGAGATGCCCATTAACCTCCTAATAATCCAATATGTGAGGAAAAGAATATTTTAATATAAATAATAATTGTTAATATAATATTCTGCAGCACTGATGTGCACTAAAAAGTATAGGAACCCATGGTTAGAAATGGTAATACAGTACATGTGTATTATCCTCTTTTTGGGGGTATTGCAGCAAATTCCAGTGACTAGTCAAGTGATTTCACTTCGGAAACTTCCTACATTAAGTCTTGTCACAAAAACCAACTTAACTTCAAACACGAAGATGATTCAAATCATAATATAAGCATAGTGCTTGCATGATGTCAGAGGAGCCATGAAGACAAGGGGAATGTCTTATAACACGTTTTTGTAGCTGGAGTAACGGTTGAATTCCCTTTGTGTCTGTTCTGTATCACACATGCCATAAATAGACGCTGCACTTTAATAGGCATGTAGAAAGAAAGACTCTGGGAAACAAAGAGCTTAGGGTATTTGTCTGCAAAAGTATGCCATACAAAGAAACAGCAGACACATGGTGAAATAAAGAAATTCTAGGTCTTGTAAGCATTATATGTACAACCCCAAATCAGACAAAGATGGGATGGAATGGAAAATGCAAAAAGCAGTGTCATTTATTTATTTAGACTTTTTCATTTCAGACTGTATGAACCCAAGATTTCATAGTTTGTCTGGTCAACATAATTTAATTTGCTAATAAACATCCATTCCACAATGTCAGGCCTGCAACACATTACTAAAATGTGACGGGGCAATTTAGGGATATTAATGAGATACAAATGATTTCAAATAGGTTGTGTTAGCAGGTGATTATAATCATGATTTGGTAGAAAATCAGCATATGCTGCATGAAAGACTTTGAGGAGCAAAGATGAGACAAAAGATTCATAACCAAATAAATGATTGCAATACATGTATGCAAAGGATGTGCTGGTAGACTCAGCTGGCTTTGTGCTTAATAAATCAACTGATGTTGATGTTTAGCTGTACTGCATAAATTGTTTCTGGAAATGATCGCTGCTGTTCACTAACAGTATTTACAGGTTAACATTACTAAATGGAAAATAGCACAGACCTCCCTGGACTCTCCTGTAACTTAATATGAAAACGTTTTATTACTTTCTTCATGTTTGCATCTCCTTAGGCTGCTTTTCATGCAATGCTGTATATCACATTTACTAAAACCTGAATAGCTGCAGCTGTAAACATTCCTGCAAGGTACACATAAACTACTACATATACTGGAATATATTTTATATATTAACACTTTAATTCATATGAAACTGCAATGTCATTGTGGGACAAACCAAAAAAGAAAAAACACCTTTACAGGGGAATTATTATTAAGTGACAAGCTTTATGTATCTTATGTTATTAATATGCCACATTAGTTTCCATTGCTTACTCCACCAATACCAAATGCCATAGACCTTACATTATTGAATTGAATGAATAAAGCTCATAATGCATCTTATATATCAAAACTGAAGTGAATGAATTAAATGATTCTGGAAGTAATGGCAGACTTACTGGTTTACTGACAGTATTGACAGGTGAAGTTTACTGAATGGAAAATACCACAGGCCTCCAAGGGACTTTCCTGTGACTTCATTATTGTCTTTTCACGGGCAGTATTTCCACTCTGTGGCCACAAAGTGGCGCTGCTCTGCTTATATTTATATTTACGATAACTACCGTGCAACACCGCTGAACAGCTTTGGGGAATAATAATAATAATAATAATAATAATAATAATAATAATAATACAAGCAGCAACACACTTTATAGACTATAAAGAGATCCCCAAATAATTTTTGGTTCTTTTTATGGAGAATCAAAAATGATGGCATTATGGCCATTGGAGTTTTTTAGGACTCTCACAGCAAATCTTGTTTGTCATAAAAAACCTCTTCACTCAAAAAGTCATAATTGTTGTAGTGCTTTTCTTTTTTTCCTCTCATTCTGTTCACATATGCATCAATCTCTCTCTCACTCTCCCTCTCTCTCTCTCTCTCTCTCTCTCTCTCTCTCTCTCTC
>JAUZSV010065085.1:0-14802 GCA_034780495.1 Parotocinclus cesarpintoi
ACCAGGCTGGTCCAATTTAGCCATGAAACCTCCCACAATAAAATGACAGGTGTTTCAGTTTCATTGTCCAACCTCTGTAGTAGGTGGAACATGTCTTAAAGAATAAATTATTTAAAAATATTAAGCGAAACAGACGAGTAGCAGACTGACCGTTTTGGCAGGATAGTCCTTCAAATCCATCAGGACACACACAGCGAAAGGAGTTAACACCATCCAGACATGTACCGCCGTTTAGACATGAAGACAGAGTGCAGTCATTAATGTCTGTGGAGAAATAAATAACTAATAGTTATTTACAATTCAGTATTGCATTCATAGAAACAAACACCCATGTACTGGGTGAATTAAAAAGTCACAGGACACTTTTCTTTCAGAACAAACAAAAGGGAAAATGACGTATCTGATACCCCAGCAATTAATGGGTGAGGGGGCCAAAACTATCTTTTGGACCATGTCCAGAACATGGTCACCTTCTTGAAAGCCAACATACTGGATCAAGGGCAAGTTTGGCCATTTAGCATATCAAAAAAGACCAGAATTAAAACTCGATTGCAGCAGTCAGATTTCTGGCTAGGTGAGACTTCATATTATATCCATTGGTCGTGGTTACAGCCGCTTGTTCAGCTTTATTCATGAAGCGGTAAGACTCCTGAACTCCGCTACATTGCACTGACACTTACACGGTCACTTTCATGGTCATTCCGACACTTTACGTACACTATGCCACTTTATTTACACCTGGACACTTTGTATACTGCAATCAGTTAATGTTGCTCTTACTTGATAATTTACTATTTATGCCTACTTTTTTTATCTTATTCAAAGACTTAAGTTTATTGGTTTAACTGGGATCGTGTGATCTAAATTTCGTTCCACTTCATGTACCACATGTGAATGTGAATGACAATAAACCTACTTGAATCCTTGTGTCCAAGCCTTATGAAAAGGCTGAAGTCTGTGCACATTCAAAAACCTAAATAAATGTATTACTCACCAAAAACACACAGACATTTCAGATTCACAGAAAGCACAAGTGTTTTATCCCCAGTGCATTGTGAGCAATTAAAGAGCAGCATTTGATTTGATTTCAAACAACAAATGAGATGCAAAACTCAATTATGCTGCTTGAGTAGAAAGAGTGAACAGAAGCATGCTAAACTGGACAAGAGTGGCTTCCAAAACACACAGCCAGTGATGGAGCATGGACAGGATCAGATTGTTGAGCAGTTCTTATGGGATCCTCTTCATATTCATTTTTGTGAGCAGTGTACAGTGGAACCTCGGTTAGCGAACGCCTTCGATAGCGAACAATTTGGATAACAACCCAAAATTTCGCTAAAAAAATTGCCCCGGATAGCGAACAAAATTTCGGATAGCAAACAGCCATGTCACCTACACGTGACCAGTATCTCAGACCAAGCATCATTCACGCTCCAGACGATCGGTCGTTCCCTATCTTTATCTTTACGCATCCTTCTAATTTAGTGATTTTTGTGTTTTATTTTAATAATATAGCTCTTAGTCATGTTCTCATGGAGGGGAAATCCCCGTCCAAGCAGTAATTCCACCCCTTACAGCACACACCTCCATCCACTCACGCCAGCACATCGCTGTCAAAACAGTACGTTTTCTTATGTTTACTAAATATTTTCTTATGTTTAAATGCTTTTAAAAAAAAAATGTTTTTATGTTTATTTAACTCCATTTGTACTGTATTATAACTGTTCTCATTTAAAAACATACCTATATAGCCTGTTACTTTCATATATTAGCGAGTCAACAGGGGCTTGGGAACCAATTATTTCTTTTTCCTTTATTTCTTATGGGGAAAATTGTTTCGGATAGCAAACAACTTTTCTAAACGGATTGTGATCGTTAACCGAGGTTCCACTGTAGTTCGAAAATCAGGGCTGATTAAACATCATCAGTGGTTAAAATGAAAACCTGCAGCAACCGGTAATGTTGCTTATCCCTGCCATAAACATGTCTACAATCTACTACGTCCAAGTAAGTTGGAAGTCGTTTCTATTTACGAATGAGCCGAGTAATAATTAGAATTTCCTGTTTGGCTTATAGAATAAACTTAACATTCACCTTAATACCCAAAATGCACCTGAATACGTAGCGTGCATGTGCAGTCCAGGTGCCTTCATGAAAAAAGACTGACTGCTTGTCAGTCTATAAAAAAACAAAAAAACAACAGTATATACACTCGGCTATGCAAGGTTTCCTAATAACGTTAGATTCTGCACAGAAGGCACATTCATATTCACCTGTCTCGATAGGATCAGGCTTTGAACATTGAATCTTTTCATAATACAATGCATTTTGAATGACTATTTACAGTATTAAGGATGTTATACAAAAAAGGTAAGTACAGCAAAAAGCAGGACAAAAAAAATCTGGACTAAATCAGCAAATAATACTGTCTTAATGAAAAGGAACTTCTTTAACAACTACACTACATCTGCTCTGAGTAGCTTAAACCTCGTATTGTAGAACCATGCTGTTGTAAATATCGGCTGGATAATTAAACAATAAGTCTTTGGTGTGGATGACCTGGGCTGGCTCTCCGGAAAGAGTCTTTGCAGAGAGTTCACGATGTGAAGAAGTCCATGTCGTGCAGTCGGCTTGCCTGATTTCAGTCTGGGAAGTGCTGTTTCCGTGTTCCCAGTGCACTCGTTTGCAGGCTTTGTATGTCTGTGTGAGTGAGGAAAGGGTGGGAACTTGAACGGCTGTGCTTTTATAGCATTGTTGACGGAGAGCCTCCTCCGGTCCGAAGCGCGTTTCCATAAATAAATAAGATCTCGTCCACGGCTTATAAGCTTTGGTCCTGGCCTACACTCCGTCACTGTAAGGCGTAAGGAAATTAGCAGAGGGTCAAGGGGGTCAAGGGGTCTTTAGGGTCGTTTCCACCCGTTGCGGATCACCGCGTCAGCTCGCAGGAACGGCTGGCTTCGGAGATCTGTGAGTGGGGAAGGGACACAGTTAGAGCAGGGAACACTCCGGTTAAAAGGAAGCACACAACTGCATGAACCCTCCTTTCCTTCAATACAGACAAATAAGACTATACAACCTCCATGAGGACTGTATTCAGGAATGATTATTACCGTGCTTATACACTCATTGGCCCTTTTATTAGGTACACCTGGCTAGTACTGGACTGGCCCCCCTTTTGCCATCAGAACTGCCTTAATTCTTCACTGCATAGATTTGAGAAGGTGCTGGATTTTTGGTGCGTATTGACATGACAGCAACTGTGCAAGCCATTTGAGTACAGAGAACTCAATATGTTTAAGAAAACAGGTTGAGATGATTTTGAACCAGCTATCTGAAGACTGGCCTTAAAGGGATGGACATGGTCTGCAACAGTTCTCAGTTAGGTTAGGTTGTGGGGTTTAAATGATAATCGATTGGCATTAAGGGCCCCAAAGTGTACCAAGAAAATATCTCACTCCATTAACTCACCAATAGGCTTGAATTATTGATACAAGAGTAGATGGATCCACACTTTCATGCTGTTTAGGGAAAGTTCTGGTTCAGTGTCCAAATATCAAACCAGTCTGGCCATTCTCCTCTGGCCTGCAAGGCATTTATTCCCAAATAACTGCCACTCGTTTTTTTTCTTTAATCCCTAAAGATCAGCAGAAATATTCAGTCCTTTACATCCAGCACCAAAACCATGCCTTATACAAAGTCTCATTCATTTCCGTTCTGAACTGCATCAGGTCATCTCGGTCAGGTCTACATGCCTAAATGTATCGAGTGTGATCGGCTCATTAGATATTTGTGTAAAGCAGCAGCTGAACAGGTGTACCTAATAAAGCGGCCAGTGAGTGTAATTCTGCTTTTTATGGTTGGATGTACTCTCCATTACAGCAGTACTGAATGAAAATAAGTTATATAATCATATGACTTTACCCACAAGGGAATTACTTGTAAGCTACAGTGCATGAAATCACAAATGACAAAAGTGTTAGATTTCCATCCTCATGATAGCATGAATTGTCTGAATGTGATCGGGACAGCCAACATTTTTTTCATCATCTTTAAAACTGTCTGAATGTTTCATTTGGCTTGGGTGTCTTCTCTAAAACCAAAAGCAAAACATTTTTTAAAACATGAAAACATTCATCAGGTGATCAGCACGGTCTTTCGAGGCTTCCAGTAAGTGATTTACACTGCTCACAAAAATTAGGGGATATGTCATTATGGCATATTTCATCAATCTCCTCTGATTATTGGGAGCAGTATATTTACACTATATCAGTGTGATTCTTTTTTTGTCTGGTCTGTTAAAGTCCTTGGCAGACCGAGCTGAACACGACATCTTTGCATGCATCATGGCACAGACACAGATAGCGGACAGGTTAGCATTCCATGCAACAGAGACAGACATGACCAGCAACGAGGAGCTTAGCTTTATTTATAAAAAGAAGCAGGAACATAATCATTAATAAGCTTTAAACTTGATTTAGCTACCCTTCATTGCTTGAGGATTTTTTTTCTTATATGATCCTGGCAGTTGCAAGCAATAAGTTTGTCTCAAGTCAGTACTAGCAAATCCCAGGTCAAGGCACAAATCCAAAACTAAATTAGCAAATGCTAATTGGGGTTGTTTTGTGTTCTATCAGCCACATTTAACAGGCTAACAAAGTAAGTATTTATAGCCAGTATTTGTCATGGCTACTGAGCTAACTACACTGCTCACAAAAATAGGGGCTATTTCATTATGGGATCTTTTATTTTATTATATTGCCTAACAATCCAGCTCTCTTTATCAGATTACTTAATCTAATTTCTAGATTGTCGTATGCTGCATACATGAAAATCTTGTCAGATAACGGTAGAAATCGGATTACATTCGGATTATGATGTGAATGCATTTAGTGAAAAAGCGCCATGCAAGTAATACAAAATGCTCAGTTATTGAATTTGGTATTATTTTAACACTTGGAAAGAAAACATTATGTTTAAAAAATGGGGTTGTGGAGGCCATCGAGTCTTTTTGGGTCTTAAAGCCCAAGTCAGATTCCAAGTGTAATCACTGACTATAAAGTCAAGTGAGGTCACAAGTCTTTTTGGATTTTTGCCCACATCGCACTCAAGTCCATGTCGTGTGAGTCAAATTTTTAACTCTTGCTACTGGTGCTTATTAATAAATCTGTGATCTAGCTAGATTGTAAAGGCACAATTCTAAAGCAATAGCATAGGCTAATATTTAGCCACGTATAAAGCGACTGGACCCGCCTCATATTTGAGTATTCCAAAGCTGCCTTTTTAAGAACTGAATTTAACCATGAAAGCTGCAAAGCATTTCTGCCTGGACAAGCTGGACGCAGCGTGACCGTTCTTACCCTCCGTTTAGAAAAGGCTCATATTTACTCAGCTCAGTCCTCTGCTCTGTTGGAAAGGCAGGAAGAAATCATTAGAAGGTTTGGGATAGGGGCATGAAGGAGAGAGGCAAATGACATTAGCAGGTTAGAGGGCTGTCGCACATGCCAAACCTTAGTGGGAGACTCGTGGCAAACTGACCAGCTCTCAGAACTCACTGTTATGTTTCTGGCTCGGGTCAGACCTAAATTTGTTTATTAACTGTTCTCATGTAGTGCCCAAGTCTTGCCCAATAGTTTGAGAATTGAAAGTCAATGGGCTCCTTTCAAGTCCTTTCTAACAGGAACTAGGGGTGTGATATGTGTTATCTTAATTGTGGTTTAAACAGTGTGTGAGTTGCAATTTTCTCACATCACTCACTGTAAAAAATAATGAATCAACAGTCCTTGAGTTTTCATATTCAATTTACTGTATAATGTAGCCAGATAGGCCAGATGGCTACATTGGTGAACATAGCGTCCTAGTGCCATAAATCAAGCAACTGTTCTACCTAAAGTAAAACATGAGTGAACCAACTGCACAAAGAGACAAAATACAGACACCACCAGCCTCACTCTACGTCATTAGATTTAATTGCTAGATGTAACTTGGCTTTGAAGAGTTTAGATGTTGATGAAATGACCACATAAGAATTGCTGTTAAATACAGCCCAAGATCAACCACCTAATATGAATAATATGACAAATATTTAAAGTCAGCTGTCCACAAACTACTTTGGGTTCCAGCACAACTACATGCTCAGCAAATCTTAGGGGAATCATTCTGCAAAAAAGTGCCGATGGCAACATATCATAAGTCACACAATAAATTACTTTGCAAAAGAAATGGTAATTTTTGGTCCAAAATATAGTGTAGTCTAATTATTGTTATGGACAAAATTCCAGAATATACTGAGATATAGTTTTTGACAATATCACACCACCCTAACAACCCCCTGAAGAGGCTTGGAAGAGAGAACTAATGCACTTTGTATCTGATATACATATACATAACCCTGCAATTGTCTAGTATCACTCTGATTGACCCACAGTTGAAATGACAATGAATAAAGAATGAGTAAGTGCTGTAGTCAACTTGCCAAAGTCCCCACCAAATAAATGTTGTGCTAGTATTTAACCAGATGAATGAAGAGTCACATCCCAGAAGTTGATAAACCTAAAAATATGAAGACCACCATGTGTACAAAGCATCTCTTGAGAGGTTTCCACCAAAGCTTGCTGCCAAAGAATTCTTAACTTCCTTAAAACACATTCATACTTGCAAGTTTTAACGGATGGATGGAAAACTCCCATACAAGTAAACATTATTAACCGATCACAGATCATCCATCAATGCCCATGACCCAAGGTTAGAAAAGAAGCGGTTGGTTGTGATCTGTGAAGAGAATCATGCAGGTGTCCCACGGCATGCAGGTTTTTTAAGGATGCAAAAAACATAACTGAACAACCTTGAGAATAAGGGCTAGATTTTGGGACGGAGCTTAGCGGAGGGCTAGCAGTTGGACTCGTCGTAGAGGTTGGTCTCGCAGAAGAAGCGCGAGCCCCGCTTGGCCGTACGCGCAGTGAATGGGACGCTCTTCAGCGCTGATGGGAGGAAGGGAGGTTACAAAAACAAAATTATAGCTGCTGGTCATTCTCCCACCCCAAAAATAGTGTGAAATGTTTAACCTGAACCAAATGACCATTAACTCCTGGGAACTCTTTTATGATTAGAACTGAATCATAGTTAAGTCTGGAATACTTAACTATGATTATCTACGGCATTATCTATGATTATCTACGGCACTCGCCTTCGACCAAATCACAGTTTTAATTTTATATATGATGACACACAACATCAAGTATTCTTAGCTTTTATAACAGTTTTTTTTACAATAAATTAAAAAATGAATCAAAGGAACCCTAAATTTCATACTTAATATGATTTAATACTGACAGTACCTTCCGCCAAAAAGTGAACTACCACCTAACGTTTATAATAAATTATTAGTCCAAATAAGCAAAAATTTAAGCAAATATAGCAAATCATAGTTAAGTCTGAAATACATAGGAGTTATTAGTTGTGTGGCTGCTAGATATGTCTTGGTTTGTTAATATCTGGAAAATAAACACCAAAAATACCTTAACAGACACAAATCAAGCCTAATCAATAAACTGTTCTCTCTCAGGAGATGATGAACGATGGGAATACGTTCCGGCAAACCCATCTTAAGTTAGGTTTAGACCTCATTAGGTTCTGTAAAACAGGACCGAAATGGTTGTTGACCAGATATTACTGTTGTCACATAGGATTTTAGATACTTTGCACATAGTGTTTGATTTTAAAGAATAATATTATGTATATAATATTATGTGAAAACATTTAGTGCAGTAGTTTACTGTATAATACAGTAATAATTATATTTGTATCTTTAAAATAATAATTTATTATATAATATTTACATAGTTTTAAACAACAAATATAAAGACCCATGGAACATTTTGCTATTTTCTGCCTTTGACTGCGATCCTTTTTTCTGTCAGCAGATGTCGCAAGGGAACACTTGTGCTAGTTTTTGTACTAGTTTTATGACTTAGATGTGAATTATATAAGACAGATTTTTATTTCCTACTATTCCTTCCTATACCTAAGAGCACCGATGTTAAAGGAACCAGACGTTAATCGAATGTTTGTGTGAATTTTACTGCCACAAAAAACATACTCACAATTGACACTTTTAAATGTCTCATTTTTCTGTGCCAAGAAAATATGTAAAATGGATAAGTTTGTTCTATTATTTAAAAGTTTAAACTGTTTTAAAGGTTGTCTGTTCTGGAAATAACTAGTTCTTCAAGTGGACTCATTTCCTCTTGGTTGTGTGCAGCCAGCGAGGGTATTTTTAAAAATATATGTTCATATTACTTTGTGCACGTTTATATTTTGGTTCTTCAGCATGTGATCATTAGCGTGTGCTTGTAATTGAAGAACCTGGAGAAAATGAAATGTATAGTTAACAGTTTAGGCTTTGGATGCTGTGTAGATGGTAGCGTTCCACTCTTGTTTTTAGTGGCAACTCTGACACATTTAGGTATGTATACATGTTATTACATTATTACTATTATTATTAGTACATACAGTAGCATAAAAGACTGTAACTACTGTAATGTCTGGCCAATGTCCATTTCAGTCAACTACCTGTTACACCAAATAGCAGAAAAAATGTGTTCATTCTCGGCAACTATATATAATTTGAGTATGAATAAAACATTATCACCACTGAGGTTAAATAGGCTGAGACTAGACTTAATGTGGGTCTGGTTATTGGTCTCTGTATTGGATTAGTTTCCTTTAGTAAACCTAAGTTTTAACAGGGACAAAAGAACAAGGAATGAAAGTGCTTAACACAAAAAGCACAAGGCTAGAGATTAATTCTTGCTTTTTCGACCACAGTGACGGGACAGGAGGTGCAGGACTATCCTGGATTACTCTAATTCTATAAATAATGTGCAAACAACTTTAGAATCCCTGAGAGTTAACAGATCCTACACCGTACTGCATCAGTCTAGCTGCTGTCTGCTCGGCTGCTGGGTAACGTAACAGATGGTGCACTGAAGTCGTGAGGAGCAGTGCAGCACCACAGTAATTCTGCTGCAGCGGCTGATGGGAGGTATAGTCCTGTTTGTCCCACCTGTGATGATGTCCTCGATTGCGCCGTCTTTTCCCTCGTAGACGGGCCGGTGGTCTTTGGCCTGTCTGCGTCTCAGCTCAGCGATCAACTCGTGCTGCTGTTGCCTTTTCTTCTGAGCCTGTGCCTGTAATCAAGGGACATGTGAGATACATCTGCCATATTTATTACCAAAAGCTCCTTCCTTCCAGCAGAGGGCACTCCCTGTCTATAGTATATTATGTGCTGGGCCTCGAATACTCTGTGTGTAATTATGTAATAATGCTGTATAAGCATGACCTGGGGTAGACGCCGGCCCATCACAGGGCTAGGCAGTGCTGTTAACACTTGCAGTAGGGGTCTATTAGAGAAGACCCCCATATACATATAGCCAATTGTGAAGCCCAAAGTGTTTTGCTATTTAGCTTCAGCCTCCAGCTTCCAGATTTATCCTAATCCATTTGACATCAGATCCAGCTCTGTTATCATCCATCGCCAACGTCTTCTGGCTTAAATATGAACAAACTCTAATCTCCTACAGCTAAAGTTTCATCTACATGCATTATAAACCAGCTTTGGCATCATCAAGCTTTAATCTCAATGAGATCTAATCCAACTACAATGTAATCGAGCTTCACTTACCAACCAACTTTGCTCAAATCCATCTTAAATCTAAACTTACTTTCATCAAGCTTTGACATGGTGCAGCTCTGATGTCCTACATTTATTATCCGATTCAGCTTCATTCTCAACTAACGTTCATCTTATCCATCTCCGATCACGTCCAACTTTTACTTCCCATCCAGTACAAATCTCACCAAATTCTGGTTTTATCCAGCTTTGCTTCACATTTACATTTATTTCATTTAGCAGACGCTTATCCAGAGCGACTTAAAAGTCATACAATCCAAGCAATTTATTTATCTGATCTTTCTTCTATCAGGCTCAGATCTAATCAAGCTCCAATCTAGGTTTGATATCATTCAGCTTCAAAATGATCAAAATTTCATATCCAGCTTTGACCTTTTTAACCTCTAATGTCCTACAGTCCTGATCTGTCATTCAGTGCCAAACTGATCAATCTTATCCCGTTGTAATTGATCTTTGATCTGATTGAGCTTCTGACATAACCAGCTGTACATCCACCCTCGCTGATTCTTCCACTTAACCTTACTGAACTTTTCCATCTTAATTTTCATCCAGTCCCATTTCTGTTCATCTCCATTCTGATCCACCTCAATTTCCATTCACCACCATTATCATATTTCCCTGTTCTCCTCCCTTACCCAGATCTGATCTAATCCAGCTCAGATGTCACCAAGTCCAGGTTTTCCAAGCTCTGTTATTATCTAGCTTTGACTACATTCAGATCAATTCAAATCCATGTCTTATCTTATCCATCTCTTTCTGAATCCAGGTCTGACCTCATCCTGCTATTTCATCATCTATATTTAATCTCATACAGCTTTGTTCTTTTCATCCAACCTAAATTTGATCTCTAAATGGTACACATTAATGCATTTGTCCTTTATATACAAATATTTCTGTGGTTGTTTAACATTAATTAGTAATATTGTTCATTAAAAAAGTCCTCCTCGATACTGGTAGCGGCAGCCTGGTTCTGTAGAGGAAACAAGCTAAACTGAGCTATGCAGATTACTGTTTTTATTTTGCACCTAGGGCTAAGTACCTTTCTTTACTGCCTTCCTTCTCAGTGCCATTTAGGAGTCTAGACAGAGCAAGAGTCACAGTAACCGTGAAAATACTCGCTGAATTGAGTATATTGTGTTTAGATATGAATATAAGTAATATATATATAAGTAATATAAATTTACAGGAGAAACAACCAGTGCTCCCATAAGGCATTTATAAACTGTTATAAAAAGCAACAGAACACTCAAAGTCGTGTTGAGTATTCTTAGCTTTTATAACAGTTTTTTACAATAAATAAAGAAAATGAATTAAAGGAACCCTAAATTTCATACTAAATATGATTTAATACTGACAGTACCTTTCGCCAAAAAGTGAACTACCACCTAACGTTTATAATAAATTATTAGTCCAAATAAGCAAAAGTTTAAGCAAACAAGGACAAAGTATTAAAGGAAATTAAATGATAAAATGTAGTTATGTACTATGGTTATTGCTTGCTGTCACCACACATATCAGCACAGAGAAAACTCTTCTCAACCAATCAGAAAATTATATAATATAATAGTTGTATAATACATATTATCTATTATGACATACATCACAATACGCCCATATATACAGATTAGACACTGCTCACAAAAAGTAGGGGATATTTCATTATGAAAGATAATATTTTAAAGTAGCCCCTAGTTTTGTGAGCAGTATATTAGCTTATACACTGCAATATAATTTTCATAATTTTCAAGTATAAATAGTTTCTTCTAAATAAATGTGCAGAGCCTGAGGATGTCCAAGGGATTTCTGCACACTGAAGGAATCTCATACCTTGGGGTCATGCTGTTTAGCCTCCTGGGCAAGCAGTTTTTCCCTCATCGCTTCCTCTTGTTTCTTCCTCTGTTCATTTTCCTCAACTGCATCCTACAGACACACACACATAAACACAGATACTGATGTGAAGCCCTTACTCTGTATCTTGGAGCAAACAGGAAACCCTGAGTGGCATAAAACAGATATTTCAAGACAAAGCAATGACCATGGGCCAGAAGCACGCACACACACACACACGCACACACACACACACACACACACACAAACAAATCACCCTAAGGCTGCCCATTTCCTCATGCCTCCCCATAAATCCAGCTAAAGGACAATGTGAGGAACAGGCGTGTATATGACCGTGTGTTCAGGTCAATGCGGACAGAGCCTGGCTCCAGCCTAAACACAGCAAGTGCTCTTTGAGCTATACACAGCTGCTTCTTCCTGTTATTCATCCACAATTCTCCACCCCCCCCCACTACACCCCCCACCCCCATACTTACTAATTACTCTATGGCTACAGAATAAATGGACTTTTACTAACATTAACACGCAACCATAATTGAAGATGCAATGGACCCATTCGTTCTGAGGCTGACTACTTGTTTGTAAGTGTTTTGTAATTGCAGGCGTGTGAAGTGAGGCTGAACGTACTTTGTAGGCCTTGACAAAGCGCACGAACACGGGGAACAACACCGAAGGAGGAGTGGTCTTAGGACTCTCGCCAAAGTACATCACCACGGCGTTGAAGGCCTCCTGCAGAATAGAGAAAAGGGGCCAAGTCAAAAAGAAAATTTCCTATGTGTAAGCGGTAGCTTTATTCTTGCCAGTACATCTGAATTGGAGTATTCAACTTGACGTTAAGTAATGTTGCTGTTCGAGTGATTACATTTAATGACTTGTGGGAATTCAAGAAATGTCCATTTTAGTCCAGAAGATTTTAGTCTGATTATTTGGTGCATGTAACTGCATAACTCCTGTGGCTAGGTGGAAAAAGCAACACTTTTTAGTACCTGAGTTTAATTTCCCGAATAGGATTACAATTTGTAGAGGTGAGGCATGGTTGGTGGTGCTAGATGGGCTGGTCTGAGTAGTTCAGAAACTGCTAATCTATTGGGAGTTAGACACACGGCCATCTTTAGGGTTTAAAGAGAATGGTCTGAAAGAAATCAAATATATAGTAGAACAAGTCTCTGGGTGAAAACACCTACCACACCAGGTGCCACTCCTACAGGTAAAAGAACAGGTATTCACTGATCACTGATTCTGTAACTACCCCAGACTCACCAAAATTACAAAAGAAGATTGGAAAAACATTGTCTGGTCTAATGAGTCTCGATTTCTGCTGTGATGTTGAGATGGTAGAATCAGATCTTGGTGTATACAACACGAAAACAAGGTTCCATCCTGCCTTGTATTAGCAGTTACCTCTGCAGTCTTAGCATCTTTCTGCAACTTGTCCAGCTGTTGGTCGCTTGTCTGCAAAAAGCCCTTAAGGACGGCATGGTCATGGAGACTGCACTCTCTTCTGATCAGCTCCATGCCTTTCCCCAGCTCCTTCACATCCAGTAACACATTCTCCAGCGAAACTGCCGGATACAGTCCGAATAACAATCAGAATTGCTTTTATTGGCCTAATGTGAATAAGACTTGGCATCAACACAGATGCTGTTAATCAGTGTGCGAATGACAACATGGCTGAATGAATTTGTCTATCTCAGCATGGACCAATCATATACTTGCCTGCTGCTGCTTTGTCCACAAAGTGCAGCTCGTTGTGGAAATTGGCAAGCTCTGGGTATTTCTCCTTCACTATCAGAGCAATGTAGTGGAGCAGCGTCATCTTGCGGTCAGTAGATTTGGTGTCAAGCAGCTAAGACCGCACAAAAAGTAAGAACTTAAAATACGCACGGAACTGTGCAAAAGTTTTAGGCCACCATTCGATTTTTTTTGTTGTAGCAATGGTATAATGTCCATATATAACATGATGAGCTTCATTCCAATTTTTGGAAATACTTACCACTGTAGCCTGTAGAAGATGTTTTGAGACTTTGACTGATAAATAATCACATGCGTCAAATATTTCATATGGTCAATATACCACTGCCCAACATCTAATCTAGTTGTGGCCTAAGACTTTTGTACAGTACTGTATCGAATACAGTATAAAGATTAAAGATTAATCCAACTGATCTCATACCAGATCCAAACTCTGTAGCTTGAAACCATAGACTGAGCCCCTCTTACTACTGTTCATGTAGTTTCCCAGGGCCAAAATGATCTGTATAAAGACATGGAATAAATATATATGCACTGTATTTATTGTATAAGTAATATTATAATTTAAATATTATTTATGTGTGACAGCTGGGATCAACTAGGTTTTGGGGTTTAGAGTGACAAATCCCTTACCTCGAGCATTCGTTTTAGCTTTGGCGAGGACTTCACAGAGGCTGAAGCAGCAATTATGGCATTAAGTTGCTGGAGAAAATAAAGATCCATTGTTAAACAAAATCGTTGCCCAGCTGAAATGATTGGTTATAAGAAAACGTTGTTATTATTATTATTATTATTATTAAGGCATTTTTTTCAAATTTTGAGTGGACAGAAATGACAATGATTATAATTATGTGTGAATTTAGAATGTTTGATAAAAAGACAAATGTAGACTAGAGAGTTTGGGGATGGAATATTGGATGTATAACCAAAAGGACAAGACGGTGATGGTCATGCCATGAGAAGATCAGAAGATAACTGGGCGAATGGAAGTTGTTGGACCTGTGATGCATTGAACTCTGATAAGTGGAGATCAGCGTGCCCTGGACAAGATGCCAGTCCATCTTAGCATTATTATTATTAACACACTACTGGTTTACCGGGGTCAGCATGCTGACGTTGTCGCTGAAGTTTCCGACAAAGGTGATGATGTTCATCCTCTGTGTGAGGCGCTCGATCTTGCTGAACAGGAGCATGAAGCGATCTTCTTCAGCCAGCTGCTCCAAAGGCCTTCTCTCTTTCTCGTACTGACGCAGGAGCTTGCTCTCTGCCTCGGTGGGCAAGAAACGCATCAAGCACTCCAAAAAGTCTACCGGCAGGGCCTTCAGATCAAACCTGCAACCAGCAACACATGCTTAACTACTAAATCACCGAGACTTGCGAGATCTAAATAAGGATGTGAGGAAATCTAGCCTTTAAATATGTATAGATATGTACATATATATATATATGTGTGTATATATATATATATATATATATATCTATATTTAGATAGATCTATATATATATATATATCT